>OU964976.1:5217614-5272614 GCA_918808275.2 Dolichovespula sylvestris
AGAGTGAGTGAGAGTGAGAGAGAGAGAAGAGAAATAGAAGCACTTGGTCGGTCGTGTCGTTCAATTCGCTCATTCATGGAAAGATGCTTCATCGCGCTCCCTTTCACCTACCACCTCCCCACCATCCCCTTTCCTCTTTCCTCCCCTTTCACGCTTTGACCTTCGCTCCCACCCCTCGGCGCGCTCACCCCCTCTGTTCTCGATCTCCTCCTCTTCATCCTCCTCCTCCTCCTCCTCCTCTTTCTCTTCCTCCTCCTCCTCCTCCTCTCCTTCGACGCGGGAGCTATTCAGTAAAGGTGTATTATATAGCCTGGCCCATCCCGTCCACTTTCAGCCCCTCCTTTTACTCACACAAACGTTGTCCCCCTTTCGTGCTGCCGATGCATGAATGAAAATTGTATTCGCGCTCTCGGCGCGCACGATTCATATCACATCATAAACTAGAAAGAGATGCCGAATCTTCGATTTTGTTATTATCCATACGTACGAGGGAGAGAGACGGAGACAGAGCGAGAGAATGTGTGTGTGTGTGTGAGAGAGAGAGAGAGAGAGAGAGAGAAGCTTGGAAATGTCGATATCTTATTGTTCGTTCGTCGTCTCTCTATATTCTCTCTCTCTCTCTCTCTCTCTCTCTCTCTCTCTCTCTCTCTCTCTCTCTCTTGTTCTCTCTATGTCTCTCTGTCCCTTTCTAATTTTTTCTATATGCTTCTCGTTTAAGAGGACATATGGTCGAGACCATTTCGAAACCATTCGTGATCGAATCCTCATTATTAATTTTTTTTTTTTTCCCTCTTTTTCCCTTTTTCTTTACTCGCCTAATCTCGGTCACCAGCACGAACTTAAATTATATGTTATCCCTTAAACCCTACGAACGGGATTGATACTTACGTTTTTTTTTTTTTCTATTTTCCTTTTCTTTTCTTTTTTTCCTTCTTCTTCCAGGAGAACGAAACGATTTGACGTTGTTATTTAAATCGAAATTAAAAATTGATATTGATATTAGCACGTCGATAGATATTTCTACGGGGAACGCTTCGTTTCTAAGTTTTTGATTATGAAATAATATTAATTAGTTAATAATATTAATATTGTTGTTGTTGTTGTTGTTATTATTATTATTATTATTATTATTATTATTATTATTATTATTATTATTATTATTATTATTATTATTATTATTAGTGTTTCCCTTGGACGATTTCTTTTTCAAATTCTTACTGTAATGCTTTTATTTGTCCCTCCCCCGTTGATTTTTATACGTGTATGTACACAGCTGCCGTGCCGTACCGGTCCTCAAACCACTCACTCACGTCTAAACGAAGAAAGAAACAAAAAATGTTTGATACAAATATCACGATATCGTTTCTCACTCGTAATATCCGGCCTGACGAAGATGCTGCAACGCGTGAACGAAATGGCACCTTCCATCGGAAATCCACGTACCGATCAAGATCGTCAATGTTATGAATCCATTATAATAGTTTTGGATACGTTAGAAAAATGTCTGGTCAATCAGCCAAGGGATACGACGAAGTATGACGAGGCTATGAACGTAAAATTATTGCTCAGAGAAATATGCCAATTTATAGGTGAGCATGATTGTTTATTCTTTTTTTTTTTGTTTTTTTTGGTGTCGGTTTCAACGTTACATGATTATTATTATTTTTTTTTCTATTTTCATACGAATTATTATTGCCTATTAACAGACATACCAAATGATATACCACAACATGCCCATCTTAAGAACTTGGCCAGCAAGGTACTGTTCGCCCTGAGCCTAAACTTTTTCAGTGCGGTCTTCAATAGAATATCTGCCAGGCTGCAAGAGTTATCTAATTGCGGCGATGAAAATCCAGATTACAGCGACATCGAATTAATTCAGCATATCAACATTGACCTGTATAGATTAACAAAACTTTTGAACGGTACGATAGGCTTATTACTTTGGTATAACAATGTTATAGTCCCTTTCTCTTTTTTCCTGCTTCGATATTTAAGTAATAATATTAAAATATTTAAATCAAATAATATTGTTGATATTTAAATAATATATTTAAACAATATTTTTGTGTAGAAACTATACAAAAGTTTAAACAACTCAAGAAATCCGCTCATTTGGTTCTTATGAATTCATTGGAAAAAGCGATTTGGAATTGGATGGATACTTATCCGTATGAATTTGCCGATATACAGAGAAGACCCAACGAGGATTTAGCTAAGGCTTGCGAAGAACTTTTTGATATTCTTGACGTTTACGTCGATAATAAGAAGGGAAGAAATGCTGCGCTTTGGCCGTTGCAAATCATGCTGCTGGTATTGTCGCCTAAAGTATTGGAGGAGATTGTTAACGCCGACGCCGGATTACCTATTTCTCAGAAACATGAAAAAAAGAGGCAATTTATAAATAGCATTAAACAAGGTTTGGCGACCCATGGAAGTTCGAGTAGACATTTGGTAGAAGCAGCCGCTGTAACGTGCGTTAAGCTTTGCAAGGCGTCCACGTATATAAATAATTTGGATTCCAATAACGTCATTTTTAAATTGGTACAACAAGTAATGAACGATCTAACGTCACTATTATTTAATCCCTGCAAGCAATTCTCACGCGGGCAAAATTACATTGCTCAGGATGTTGATTTAATGATAGATTGTTTTGTAAGCTGCTTCCGCATAAAACCAAATAATAACAAAGTACTTACATTTGAATTTCCATTGACTTACCAATTCGTCTTGGTCAGTTCGTTATACAAGTAAGACTTGCAACTTATAATTCAGATAAATATTGTCAGATCGAATAATTTTAATAACGGTTTTTATAATCCGATCGTATATTTTCCTTTTGAAATTATATTTCAGAATCGTGACAGAACCAAGACTCCCGTGGTGGCCTCAAATAGATTTGATATATTCACGAAGTACGGAACTTAGAAATATGTTTATCGATACATTGAACAAAGTAACGCAAAACTATTCCCACACGACGTTGCGAATGATTCAAAGCTTGACTCTCAAGAACAAAGAACAAAGTAAATGCAAGGACAAAGGGGAGGAGGTCTTCAGCAACAAAAATTTGCTCTTATGTATGGTACGACTTATTCACGCGGATCCCATGTTGATGTTAAATGTACGTTTCATAAAATGATAGTGTATGTGTAATAACATTTACGTTAATTAATTCGTATATACTTTTATAAAGCGTCTGTTTGAATGTTTCTTTAGAATCAAGGTAAAGCTGGACACGAAATGCAAAGCTCGACGTTAGAATTGATCAATGGTCTTGTAACTTTGGTCCCTCAAACAACGATGTTGGATATAGCTAACGAAGCAATGGAAGCATTGTTAGTGTTACACCATCCTGACAAAATCAAAGCATGGAATCCGGAAGCTCCGATGGAAACTTTTTGGGATATCAGTTCTCAAGTACTTTCTTCAATATCTGAAAAACTTATTCAACCTCAAATTTACAACTATACCGGCATATTGAAGTGGCTTAGAGAGATTTTAATTTGTCGAAATGGGTTTCTCTCGCAAAATAAAGATTATGCTAACGTGGGTAGTCAAATTGCTACGTGTAAGCAAGCACACATTAAACTTGAGGTTCGTTTTTATATATTAAGTATGTTTCCTTTTCCTTGTTTTTTTTTTTTTTTTTTTTTTTTTGGAGGAGGAAAAATTATGAAGGAAGTATTTTTTCTTTTTTATTTCTTTTGTTTTTTTTATTTTTGTTTTTCTACGTATAGGTTGTCCTCTTTATGTATTTATGGAGCATTGATATGGAAGCTGTCTTGGTATCTATGTCATGTTTTGCATTATTGTGCGAAGAAGCTGAGATTCGCTGTGGTAGCGATGAAGTAACTGTGACGTGCCTACTTCCCAATTATCATTTATATATTGAATTAGCTCAAGCTTCTACTATATTAACCACTGGTGAGTTTCACACTCAATGTAATTCCAACATTGTGCACAATTAGTCGTTGAACAAGAAGGATTTAGATACAAATACAAGAAAAAGAAAGTTAATGAAATATTAAAGAACTTATGTTTGTAACAGCCAGCGGGGATAGTAGAATAAATTCTCATGAACATAATCATGGTAAGTTCGCATACGAACGATTGAATGAATGAATGAATGAATGAATGAATGAATGAACGTACATGATCTAAGAAGAATGAGATACTTTTCTTTTCTTTTTTTTTTTTTTTTTTTTTCATTCCTCTCGTCATCGTTCATTTATATTTCATATTTACTGTTTAACGAAATAAGGGACTGTTTGAGTATTAATTTTTAGGACGAGCTGCTTTACAGAAGAGGATTATGGCCTTATTGAGAAAAATTGAGCATCGCGTTAATGGCGTTCAACCTGTGTGTATTTTTATTCGTTTATTTATTTATTCATTTATTTATTTATTTATTTTTTTTTTTTTTTCATTAGACGAGAAACAGTAAAGCGCAATGATTTTTCTTAATCGATTATTATTCGTATATTTAGGCATGGGAAGAAACATATAAAAACTGGGAGTCAATGTTACGACCATTATCTAATTATCCGAAAACAAAGACGGAAGATGGTCAAGTTGAATCGTTCCATCGTAGTACAGGAAGGAGAAGAGCCTCTCATCAAAATTCGGAACACGAATTGGATGAACAAATAAACGAATGGGCAAACATGACGGGGTTTCTTTGCGCATTAGGCGGAGTGTGTTTACAAAAACGTTGTTCCAATAGATTGCTCATCGGATTACCACCAAATCCTGAACCTAAAAAGGGCTCGGGAAAGCAATTAGAATCGTTATCATGTTTATCGAACGTCAATCAGGATGTACAATACTGTCTGGTTACACAATTTGTGTTCAATCTTTTAAGATTATTAACGTGTAATAACGAAAGATTCGGAGCGCAAATACAAAAGCACGTTCAGGAATTAGTAGGCCACGAGATGAGTCCCGCATTATATCCGATACTGTTTGATCAAATAAAAAGTATCGTTGAGAAATTCTTCGATCAAGGACGAGTTATTGTATTGGACGTCAATACCCAATTTATCGAGCATACGATCTTTATAATGAAGAACGTTTTGGATTCTAAAACCGATCAACCTTCGGAATATCTTGGAATGACCAGTATAGAGGGGATGACATTGGCGATTGTTAGATACGTTAGACATTTGGATATGTCGGTACATTCCATTCGTATCAAGACAAACCTGTGTCAGCTCGTAGAGGCGATGATGAAAAGACGCGACGATTTAGCATTCCGACAAGAAATGAAATTTCGTAATAAATTAGTGGAATACCTGACCGATTGGATAATGGGCACTACCCATCAAATACCACCGCCCAGTGTTGCTGACGTTACGATTATTACAAGGTATGACAAAAATATAAATATACGAGGTATAATAATATAAAGGTTAATTGTAACGCATCAGCACAGGGATTATATGTGCGTATATACATATACATTTTTTTTTTACTTTAATTTAATAAACCTCAGGGAATTGGATCAAGCATGTATGGAAGCAGTAGGAGCATTATTACGTGGACTTCCACTTCAACCAGAAGAATCCGATCGTGGTGATCCTATGGAAGCAAAGTCACAATTATTTCTCAAATATTTTACCCTTTTCATGAATTTGTTAAATGGATGTAACGACGGGGGAGCCGATGAGAAAGATGTTGTTTCGCGACAACCTCAATTAACCATCGGCAAATTGTCTACTTTACGTAACGCTACCATACAAGCAATGAGTAATCTTCTCAGCGCAAATATTGACAGTGGCTTGATGCATTCTATAGGTAAATATAATTTTTATATAAATATATATATATACACATATATTTTTTCTTTTAATTTCAATGTCAATCCTTTAGGTTTAGGCTACAATCCGGATCTTCAAACACGAGCAGCTTTTATGGAAGTGTTGACGAAAATTCTTCAACAAGGAACAGAATTCGATACCCTTGCCGAAACAGTACTGGCCGATAGATTTGAACAATTGGTTCAATTAGTTACAATGATCAGCGATAAAGGAGAGTTACCTATAGCAATGGCATTAGCTAATGTCGTAACGACGAATCAGATGGACGAATTGGCACGCGTTTTCGTTACCTTATTCGATGCGAAACACTTGCTGTCGCCTTTGTTATGGAATATGTTTTATCGAGAAGTCGAAGTTTCCGATTGTATGCAAACGCTCTTTCGCGGCAACAGTCTTGGGAGTAAAATTATGGCATTTTGTTTCAAGATTTACGGCGCTAGTTATTTGCAAAGTTTATTGGAACCATTGATTAGGCCTCTGCTCGATGATTGTACGACTGGATTCGAAGTCGATAACGCGAGAATAGACGCTAACGAGGATATAGAACAGAATGGACGTAATTTGATCGCATTGACGCAAAAAGTATTTGACGCCATAGTATCGTCCGCCGATAGGTAAGATATGTTTGAAACTTTTTGCTTAAGTATAATATTTATTTATCTCGGCGTTAATTTATTTCCAATCTTCTATATCGTTCGTTTTTATCTTTAGATTTCCTCCACAATTACGCTCAATGTGTCACTGTTTGTATCAAGTACTCAGCAAACGATTCCCACAGTGTCCACAAAATAACATCGGTGCAGTCGGAACGGTGATATTTTTACGTTTCATTAATCCAGCCATAGTGTCGCCTCAAGAAATGGGTATAGTTAATAAACCGGTACCGGGGCAGGTCAAACGTGGCCTAATGCTGATGTCGAAGATATTACAAAACATAGCGAATCACGTTGAATTCAGTAAAGAACAACACATGTTACCATTCAATGATTTTCTACGTGCGCATTTTGAAATAGGAAGAAGATTTTTCATACAGATAGCGTCGGATTGTGAAACGGTTGATCAAACGAGCCACCCAATGTCCTTCGTGTCCGATGCTAATGTTTTAGCCCTGCACAGACTTTTGTGGAATCATCAGGAACGAATTGGCGATTATCTCAGTAGTAGTAGGGACCACAAAGCCGTAGGTAGAAGACCTTTCGACAAAATGGCTACGTTATTGGCATATCTTGGCCCACCGGAACATAAACCGGTCGATTCTCAGTTAGTAGATATATATTAATTATATACTTATAGATTATTTCTTTATATGTATCGTTTGTCCATCGTTCAATTATTTACAATTCTACTTATTCGACAGTTTATTATTTTCTTCTTACGCCCGGTGGTCGAGCATCGACATGTCGTCGACCAATTTCGAAGAAATCATGGTGAAACACAATATGCACGAATTGGATGAATTTAAAAGCATCAAAAGTTTGAACATATTTTATCAAGCAGGAACAAGCAAGCAAGGCTATCCAGTATTTTATTACATTGCAAGACGTTACAAGTACGTAACTCTTTCTTATATCGATTATTTCCTTGATAATTTTACGTTATAATGTACTAAGGATAATACTTTTTTCCTTTCCTTTTTTTATTTTTTTATTTTTTTTTCTTCTACAGGATCGTCGAGACTAATAGCGATTTATTGATATATCACGTGATCCTTACTTTAAAGCCTTTCTGCCATTCGCCATTCGAATTAGTTGTCGATTTCACACACACCTGTTCCGACAATCGATTTAGAACGGAATTCTTGCAAAAGTGGTTTTACGTGTTGCCCGCTGTAGCCTATGAAAATATTCACGCTGCTTACATATACAATTGTAACAGCTGGGTAAGAGAGTATACGAAGTTTCACGATAGAATACTGGCACCATTGAAGGGTAATCGTAAAGTGGTTTTCATCGATGGACCTGGCCGTTTGAACGACGTCATCGATATAGAGCATCAAAAATTGCCAGGTGCGACGTTGTCTCTCGACGAGGATTTGAAGGTTTTCACAAGTGCTTTGAAATTGTCCCATAAAGATACAAAAGTTTCCGTGAAGGTTGGACCAACCGCAATACAAATTACATCTGCCGAAAAATGTAAGGTATTGTCGCATTCCGTTCTCTTAAACGACGTTTATTACGCGTCAGAAATAGAAGAAGTTTCATTGGTAGACGACAATCAGTTTACCCTAACTATATCCAATGAAGCCGGCCCATTATCCTGTATCCACAATGACTGCGATAGCATCGTCCAAGCTATCATTCACATAAGAAACAGATGGGAATTGTCGCAATCCGATTCTATGTCGGTTCATCCTAAGATACGGCCGAAAGACGTGCCAGGTACCTTACTAAATATGGCCCTGTTAAATCTCGGCAGTTCCGATCCGAACTTACGAACGGCCGCGTACAATCAATTGTGCGCCCTTACAGCGACGTTTGATTTAAAGATCGAAGGCCAACTATTGGAAACCTCTGGCCTATGTATACCATCGAACAATACAATATTTATCAAACACCTCAGCGAGACATTGGCTGCGAACGATCCGCATTTGACCCTAGAATTTTTAGAGGAATGTATTCAAGGATTTCGAGTGTCGACGATAGAATTGAAACATTTGTGTTTGGAGTACATGACCCCGTGGTTGAAGAATTTGGTAAAGTTTTACAAACCGAACGACGAGGGTGGCAAACGTCAGAAGCAAGTGTCGCAAATAATAGATAAATTGATTACCCTAACGATCAAAGAGGTCGAGATGTATCCTAGTATACAAGCTAAAATCTGGAGCACCATCGGTAGATTACCCGAATTGATAGATACCGTTCTCGATAATTTCATTCAACGTAGCGTTGGCAATGAATTGGGCTCGCCTAGAGTCGAGATAATAGCCGACACGGCCGTTGCTCTTGCTTCTGGAAACGTTCAATTGGTCGCCAAGAAGGTTATTGGAAGATTGTGCCGAGTTGTCGATAAAACTTGTACCTCGCCGACGACCTCGTTGGAGCAACACAAAATGTGGCACAGCATAGCCATTTTAGCCCGTTACCTATTGATGCTGTCGTTTAATAATTGTTTAGACGTCGGCAAAAATTTACCGTATCTCTTTCACACCGTTACTTTTTTAGTCTGTTCCGGTAGTCTCAGTATGCGAGCCTCCACGCACGGTTTGGTTATAAATAGTATACATTCTCTGTGTACCTGCAGTTCGCCACAATTCTCCGAGGATACTCACAGAATATTGCGAATGAGTCTCGATGAATTTTCTTTGCCAAAATTTTATCTTCTCTTTGGCATTAGCAAAGTGAAGTCGGCTGCTGTAACAGCATTTAGAACGACACATCGTTTCTCGAACGAGAAACGTTACGGTAACGAACGAAACGTATGCGGTACCCAGGACAGAGAGAGATTGTCGTTGACGAATTTGGAAGTGATTACCGATGCTCTTCTCGAGATCATGGAAGCTTGTATGAGAGATATTGTCAACTGCGATTGGCTTAAAACATGGACGTCCTTGGCTAAGAGTTTTGCATTCTGTTTTAATCCCGCCTTACAACCCCGTGCTTTGATCGTATTTGGTTGTATAAGTAAGAGCATAAATGATCAGGATATGAAACAATTGTTGAGGATATTAGTGAAAGCGTTGGAAAGTTTCAACGACATCACACTTTTGGAAGCAATTGTGATGTGTCTCACGCGTTTACAACCACTTCTTAGGCCTGTAAATATTATTATTATTTTCTTTTCTTTTTTTTCATAATGCTTTAAATAATTTATTCTCTATGCTTTTGTTCTTTTTTTTTTTTTTTATCTTTTTTTATAGGAATCGCCAATACACAGGTATTTATTCTGGGTAGCAACTTCTGTTCTACAATTGGACGAAGCATCTCTATATGCATCCGGTTTGGCTCTTCTCGAACAAAATCTACACACACTTGATTCTCAGGGTACTTTCGATGACAAGGTTCGAAACATCGTACATTCATTCATCGGTATACGTTTATTAGCTTTTTTCTAACATTCTTTTGTCAATTAATTTTTCATAGACTTTGGAACGAGTGATGATGTCGACGCGCGAACCGCTGGAAGGACATTTCAAACAATTGGACAATGCGGTGGGATTGTCGTTTAAGTCTAACTTTCATTTTGCATTGGTCGGGCATCTTTTGAAAGGATATAGACACCCCACGCCAACAACCGTAACAAGGACAGCTAGGGTATTAACTATGCTATTAGCTATTGTTGCTAAACCTTATAGGAGAGATAAGTTTGAAGTATCACCGGAGAGCGTGGCTTATTTGGCTGGTATGTTTCCTAAAATGTTTGCGAGAGAAAAAATCAACAACAACAACAAAAAATAATGAAACTATTAATTAACCGTACTTCGTATAATTAGTTCTTTTTTTTTTTTTTACAGCTTTAGTATCTGTTTCGGAAGAAGTTAGAAGTCGATGTCATATCAGACATTCTCTTAATAAGAATACTGCAGAATCTGGTAGTACGGATTTTCTTGACGCTTTGGTATCTCATGTTACAGTAAGAAATATCTATATCTATATATATATATATATATTCTAAATCTTATTACATATAACTGGTGTCCCAACGTTTTATTATTCGTAGGATGTCCCTGGAAATACTAACAATCCAACTAATAGAAGGCAAAAGTCCTGGGATCTTCTTGATCAATCTGCTCTAACTCAAGCTAAGCAACAGAAACAATACTCCGCTCATCAGGTATATAAAATAAACTTTTATCTAACGTAGCTTTCTATATCACCTTTTATGTCATACGATTATGGAAATGCTTTGTCGTCGTACAAAGTGCCGTATTATGTAATTGTATTAATTTACCAAGATATCGGATTCACTTTTCCCCTCTTTTTAAAAACGATATACCTAAATCGTCTAATCATTACACTCTCTAATAGTATTTCTCTCTGGCAAATATAACAAATTAGAGTCATAGTATGTAATAATAAGTTGCGTTGTTATGCGAGACTGTAGATTGCATGCGTTTGATTAAAAATTGTGGACAGATTAGGCGGCCATCGATGTTACACCGATATTTTTTATATGTATTTATTTGTTTTGTTTACTTATTTATTTACTTACCTATTTATTTATTTGTTTATTTATTATTTTGTTTCACAATGTTTACATAAATGCCAGAAATTGTCTATGGTCCAACGACGATCGCGATTGTTCCGATGTGTACCACCACCCACACGCAATGTGTTTGGTGTTCCTTGATTTATCTTTGTTTATTCTCTCATTGTGTGTACCCGTGTGCCTGCCTAAATCCGGATTGCATAATACACCATGCAACTTATTACTAACGCGTGTCGCACTTCTCTCATCGAACGATACGTCAAAATCAACGATGCACGTCTAACTAACAAGACTGGCCGAATTTTATTTAAAACGCAGCGATCCTTCTCTGTACCAACTGCAAAGGAAGCCAAGCCAACCGACGATACAGCAGAGCCCAAGGTACTTATTATTATTATTATTATTATTATTATACGATTGACATCGAATTTTGTTTCTCTTTATAAAACGAAACGATACTATTTGTATGACGTAGTAGCGCAATATATATATATATATATAGCAAAATGTCTTAACCTAATGTTTGTGTACGTTTTTTTTTCTTCTTTTTCTTTTTCTTTTCTCAAGAATCGTAGCGCTAGAGTGAGCGTGAGTAACGAAAACAATGTGTTGCTCGACCCAGAAGTATTAACCGATTTCCCAACGCAAATACTTGTTCTGACTGTTTTGGCAACGTTGGTGAAATACTCGACCGACGATAATGAAACACGTATTCTCTACGAGTATCTGGCAGAGGCATCCGTGGTATTCCCCAAAGTATTTCCGGTCATGTAAGAATATCTATCTGTTCTTACTTCGGTTTATATAACGAAAATCACGTTAAAAATCACGTAAACGAACGAGAACATTTGTTGTATCATTTTTTTTTTTTTTTCTTAGACACAATCTGTTGGACGCAAAAATTAACACCGTATTGTCATCCTGTCACGATCAAGCCATTTTAAACGCCGTACAGGCTATCATACAAAACATGATTGCATGCGAGGACACGAGTCAACAACAGCTTCATTATTTACAAAGTTACGGTTTCGGTGGATTGTGGAGATTCGCCGGGCCATATTCTAACGTAAATAAATGTATACGTAATACGTATATGTATATGCATGTGTGTATATAATCATTGGAAATGACTAACGTGATATTCGATCGGTCTCTCTCTTTCTCTCTCTCTCTCTCTCTCTCTCTTTAGTGCAATTGTACGGCAGAGAGTGCGGAGCTGTTTGTTAATTGTTTAGAAGCGATGGTAAAATCTTGTCCGCCGATCGAAGAAAGTGAACTTGCCAATAGCAACAACGACGCATCATCCCAAAAGATTAAACGTATCGTAACCGATGCTGGACACGGTTCAGATAATATATCCAAATCTTCTAAATCGACTAATTACGGAAGTGATCGTATGAACGTGCGTACTTTCTCGGAGGACACCGATGATACACGTGGAACCACTTTTATGCGCAGAGAGTAAGGAGAGTTTATTATACTTTTCGTCTTTTCTTTTTTTTTTTTTTTTTTTATTCCTTCTCTTTAATTTTGAGATATAAAGCAGATGAATATGTGTATATATATATATATATATATGTTGTGGTAAATGTATGTACGTATGTGAATTATTTTAGTCGTAGCGTAGAAACTAAAGGAGGCATTCCCACGGACTCAATGAGTCAAGCAGAAATAACAAGTAGTAGTAATGGTGGTATACCTTCCTAACGATTAGTACGTCAGTATTGTAAACAACATGGAAAATTACAAAGGAAAGGTCAATGCGTTCGAAGTGTAAAAAGTCGAAATAGGTAAATATGTGTTTGCGAGTGTTGCGTGGTAAATGTGCGCTTATGTGAAGAATGAAATCTATTTAATGTAATTGGATGTCTAATGATTTGTTATATTATAATGAAGGTATATGGCTCCAACATACCGCAGTAATATCTCCAGTCACTTTAATCCAATGCCGTCCACCTCACGCTAACGAGCCTACAGGAACGGATGCCAACAACCAACCAACCAACCAATCAACCAACCAACCAACCAACCAACCAACCAACCAACCAATTAACCAACCCAACCAACCAACCTTGGTAGCTCTTTCTTCATTTATTTTTATTAGTGATATATACATACACGTATTTGCATACCTTTTTCATTATTTTCAAAGTCATATTTAACCAGCCGTCAACGAATATACAGTTTAATATACAGTCTTGTTGTAAATAATATTCATCAAACGTTAATAAGGCTGTGTGATAATGATGATTAATGCCTAACATTATTTCAGAAAAGTGAAATTTCTTTAGTTAAACACACACACATACCAACACGCACGCATACACATACACACACACACACACACACACACACACACACACACACACACACACACACACACACACACACACACACACACAACGAACAGAGAAAGAGATAGAAAGAGAGGGAGAGAGAGAAAGAGAGCCATCGATTATTATTCACATTTGTCTCTTACCATTAGGCTGTTTTATCTTATTTTTATTTATTTATTTTTCTTTTTTAATTTTCCTTTTTTACTTTTGTTACTTCTTCTCCCCGTTATTAAGAGAGAAGCTATCGATCATACACAAAGTTATTATTAATAATATATATAACGACGTTTATATCCTCGTACAGTATTCGACGAGTTTTAAAAACACGCAAAAGAATTTCTGGACCAGTGTCGTTCTTGGTACTCAAATGCTTTCTGTCTCAAAGCGTTCAAGCCTGAGGACGAATATCTTTAAAGTCCTTAAGTGAAACACCAATAATTCTATTATCTAATATTTATTAAAGTACAAAACGAGACCATGCGTTATTTACCCGCAGTTTGAGAAACGGGACATTTTAGAGTAATAGAAAAACGATCGTGAGACCGACGAAAATTTAGGATTTCTTTCTTCGCCTGGTGCAAAGACAATGGGTGTTATACATACGAAGTTAGTACATAATAATAGCTTTCATTGCAGCAATAGAATATATATATATATATATATATATATATATATATATATATATATATATATAATAGAATATATATAAATATATATATATATATATATATATATATATATATATAATAGAATATATATATATATATATATATATATATATATATACACATATATATATATCTATATTATAATAAATGCGCACATGTGCGTTTGTACATAACTTAAATAGACGTATATATGTATGTATGTTTATATGTATGCATGTATGTATATATATATATATATGTATATATATATGTATATGTATATATATATGTCTGTATAGAGATGCAAGTTTTTAAAATAATGTATAATATTATTAATTTCACGAGATAACGATCGTTTTTAGAGATATGACGAGGAAGGATTTAAAAAGAAGAGAAAAGAGATATGACATAATAAAGAAAAGAAAAAAAAAATTAAAGAGAGGAAGAAAATGAGAAATGTAAATTAAAGTCGCGTACGTAAATAATAATGTGTGTATGCATATATATTTATATATATACATGTATATATATGTATGTATGTATATATATATATATATATATAGTCTCTACCATTGTACTCGTACTTAGATATTTTTGAAATATCTTTAATGAAAATACGTTAGAGAAACAGAGAGCATTGTTGGACTAATTAAAGATTTATGTGTTAATGTACCTCGTACAACGATGTATATAAATTACCTACCCAAAAAGAAAGAAAAAAAAAAAAAGAGAAAAAAAAAAAGTACAATTGCTGCAAGAGAAACAGATTTTTCCGGTGTCCCTTGTCATGCCGAATTTTCGATCACGATCGCTTTCGATTAAAAACACAATTGTTTTTCCTCTTCTTGCTTATTATTTTCAATTCGTGGACTTCTAATTTTCTGAATTTCCTGATTGACATTGTTTTAAAAGAAAAAAAAAAAAAAACGCCGAAAACAAAGATTCAATATATTCATACGAAGAAATTTAATATATAACGGTGTTAAAAGATTTTCTATGAATGCTCACACAACGATTTTGTACTTACTTACGTATGAGCCATCGATTATAAAAATTGGTCTAATTCATTTGAGATATTATAGGAGGGCATACTTTATCGCAAGCTATTTTTCAAATTATAAAGATAAACACGAAAGGGGAATTATTTTTCAAGGATAAATATATTTACCCTCTTTTTATTTTTTTTTATTTGTCATTACAGACAAACTATCTCAGAAATAAAATTCAAACTCAAGCGTATCGAAATATCTCAGAACTATATAGATATATATGATTTAGATCATATTCTTCTTAGTCATTGGCTCATATATTGTATAGTTAACTATATAATCTCTGTTCTCTCAACGCTTTTCACAACAGTGTACTTTTTTGTCTTTCTATAGTAATAATCGTTAATGGTATACTAATTAGAAGCCGTAGTATGCGTTGGAAAGTTTTATCATATTGCCTACTTTATTAATTATCAGATTATAATAATAGATCTGACGATTTGAGAGAATTATTCTATAAAAAAAGAAAAACAAAAAAAAAAACAAAGAAAAATATATGTGTACAGTACAAATGCGACAAAGTTTTCATTTTATATTATGCTTTATTTCTAGCGATGTAAGTAAACCATTTTTTCCCCCCTATAGACGTGAAGTTACTATATTTGTATTGTCACAATGTGCAATTTGTGTATCTATAAATGTTTCTAATTATAAATTTTCCTTTTCTTTTCTTTTCTTCTTTTTTTTTTTTTTTTTATTTATGCATGCACTTGTTTCAACGCAAACTTCTATTGTCTAAATTCAGAAATATCAATTTTGATGGAACACTGCAACTATCATGATATATAATGTTAGCAAATGCTCAAACAACTAAATAATGGTTTCTAAAATAAATAATTAAATAAAATGATGATCTGTGTAAATAAGAAATACGATTAGAAAAAAAAAAAAATCTTTGCAATGGCCTACGATTTTGTAGTAATAAGATCTGCTTCTCTTTAAATGTGATGTATTTATTATATTATAAGTTTAATAAGATGATTATTATTATTATTTTATATATATATATAATAGAAATTTATTACATATAAATACACATATAAGACAACATGTATTGAAGTTATATATACATATATGTGTATATAATAAAAAAAGAAAAAATCTTTTGTATATACATATGTATGTATTCGCCTGTGTGTGTATATGTGTATATATGTATGCTTTATATATACATACATATATATAATATATATATATATATATGATATGTATATATAAAGGTTATACTTTATAAATTTTAAGTTCTTAGAATATATTAAGTATTATCATTAAAAGTCGAATGCAAAATCGAATTATTGTACAATACTAAAATAAAAGCACCTATACTTAATATATTTTCAGAATTATTTTCTCTCCGACACCATCAATTGAAAATTAACACACACGCACGATCTAATTGTCATTATCGATATATTATGCATAATGTCGAAAAGGTATCTATCGTAGTGTTGTAAAAAAGAAAGAAAAGAAAAGAAAAATAAAATAGAAATAAGAAATTAGTATTTAAAATTGAAAACCGTATTGTCAACGAAAGAATCAAAAAGCAAACAAAAATTTATTGGGCGTTCGTTTGTAAACAAATAATTAATGTTACGAGCAATCAATGTAAAAGGAAATATTGCAAATTAATCGAAAGTCTTTCTAAACTTGATATTGTAATGATCGATTTAAACGAGTACGAATAATTTCAGGACCGGAAGAAAAACCATGCGTCGACTCGTTGAAGTACGGTAACAGACTGATTGTTTACCGGCCGAGACGAGTTAAGTCAACAACGACGAGCTTCGCCATTCGTGTTGCTGTTGTCGTCGTATGCAGTTAATCGTCGCATTTCTGTTTACCGAGCAACGCGATATCTCGAGTTCGAATTATACGGAAGATTTCTCAAGAGGATGATCAACGTAAAGGAATCCGTTTTATCGTAGAAAATACGTAAAACAGAGTCCCTACGTTACCAACCGACGGTGAGGACAGTTTTATTTTCATTAACATACATATTCATCTTCTCTGTCGGATTTATTTATCCTTTACAGTTTTTCTTTTTTCTTTTTTTTTTTTTTTAGTTTTCACGTAGTTGGTAATGCTATATTTACGCGCTCTACCAGACAGCCAATCGGCTACTTATCACGTTAATAATAATACGTACGCAACATTCAAGCGTGTACATGAAAAAAAAATCATTTTTTTCATTGAACCTTTTTTTTTCGCACGACTTTTTCCCTCGAAAAATTCGAATCAAACGCACGGATAGATCGAACCTTCCTCCTTAAAATGGGACACCATTGCTGGCGTAAACGAACGGCCTTGATAAAACGTGAATCATCAATAATTACGATTTCATATTTCGCGCGGTCTCGACGTTTGTCTCAAAGAGCGCGCTTCGGTATCGATATGAATTTGTCGTTTTTATCGTAAATCAACGATCGCGTTTTTCTCATCTGTTGTATTACACTTGTTTTTTTTTTTTTTTTTTTTTTAATTACGTTGTAATTTACAGTATTCACCTTATACAAGTGTTAAACAATGATATATATATATATATATATATATATATATATACACACATGCACTATATATGTATGTTGAAATCGATTCGATAATTTTTCTTACAACAAAATGGCTTCCGTATCGTTGAAGGGCACAAGAAAGACCTATAGCTTCGAGGAACGAGAAATTTTAATAACTTTGATAAACAAATACGAGGATATCGAGGATAGAAAATCGGATCCAATATCGATGTGTAAAAGAAAATCAGCTTGGACGCAATTGGCCGAGGAATATAATTCTATGGTCGGTCCACAAAGTGCACGCTCGGCCGTACAGCTAAGGCGTTGTTGGGAAAATATGAAAGCTTGTAAAAGAAATCGCGAGGAGAAAAAAACGCGGTAATTAATGTCCAATACATATGCACGTTTGGCAAATTTGTATTGATTGCGAGGAAGACGATAAAAAAGGAAAGGAAAAAAAGAAAAAAAGAAGAAGAAAAAGAGAACGAAAGAAAATAATTTTTTTCTATTTTCTTTTTCTTTGTTTTTTTTTTTTTTTTTTCATTTTTCTTATTCTCTGGAACGATCTAACCTAAAATCTCTCTTAATTAATTATTTATTTAGAAACAATTCGACCAAAAGTTTTTGTCAATTATCGAAGGATTTTACAAAATCATCGATCTCCCCTTGGGAAAACGGAAATGTTTATGAGAAACAGAGAGCGGAAGTACCACCGACCAGCGGAAATGGTTGCTTACCCCCTAACGTAGTCTTTGAACCAAAAGATTCCGAACCTTTTACTTTGCAAAGCGTATGCTCAACGAAGCCTGCCAATATGAATTTAAAGAAGGATCCTGACAATATATCCAATGAATCCAATGGTATACGTGTGCGCGCGTGTGTTTGTGTGTGTGTGTGTGTGTGTGTGTGTAATTTATTTCTAATCATCGTTTCCCTCCTTTATTTGAAATTTCACATTTAATCGTATCCTTTGCGTCAGGCAATACATCGAAACACAATTCTGGTTTACAAGATGGGATTGTTGGTAAACAAACGGGTTGTATAATATCGTCGCAAGGTACGATGTCGGCCGATTGTCGTGGAACGAACGATCTATCGATCATTGATCATAGATCAACGGACGAGGAGGAATCGTTGGAACCCAGTAAATTAGCTTACAGATCGAACACGACTCAGAGCTTCGTTGTTTCTTCCCCTTCGCGTATAAACGATCCTCATAATCATCGTAAGACGAAAAGATCATTGCAAAAGGATGACGAATTGCAACTTCTTGCAATATCGGAAGCTCAGATTAAGGTCGACGTAGCGGCCATGTTGAAGGAGGAGGCCAGAATTAAACTCGAGGAGGCTCATTATCGTAAAGAAGAGGCCAGGCTTAGGATGCTTTTCTTTACTTACAAGCTTGAGAGGATAAAGGAAGATTGAAAAGATATCAATTCAAACGTCGTTCACTTCTCTTTCCTCCTTTTTTCTTTTTCCTTTTTTTTTTTTCCTTTCTCCTCTTTCTTTCTGTTTTTTTTTCTTCGGTTTCTTTTTCTTTTCTTTTATATATATATGTATATATATATATATATATATATATATATATATATATATATATATAGTATATAACAGTCATCGGTTGATTATAACAACGTAATATATAGTATCAATTTATTCAAAATATTTATTTATAAATGCTATTGCGGTATAAACGTAATAAATATAATGCTTATGTTTCTTTCGTGAAAAAAGAAAAAAAAATAATAAAAAATAAAAATAAAAAGAAAACTAATGATTCCTTTTTATGTTCGCAGAGTTTCGTTAAAGGTCGTAAGAGTATTCATAGGTTCTTGATAACAAAAGCGACGTACGATGTGACATTATAATTACGATAGTAATGAAAAGTGAGAAACGTTTGAGAAATTGTTACGGTATTTGAAACGATACATTGGATAATTTAATCTACGTACAATTCATCGATTTCCATAGATTGAATTTGTTTGTTCGTTCGTTCGTTTTTTTTCCTTTCTTTTTTTTTTTTTTTTTTGATTTTCGTTTTCAACGATCCTGCATAACGAACGTTTGGCAGTGATTCGTTCGGTATTGAAACAGTTTTTTTTTGATACTGACTAATAACGGGGAAATCTTTAGTAAGCCGTTTCTTTGAAAGAATATTTTGGTCTATTTTTTGTTTTTCCTTTTTTTCTTTCCCCTCTTTCTCTTTACACGTACCCAATCATACGTAGCTCGAGTTTGATCATTTCTTTAAATGCATCGTTTGTTCTTACACGTCATTGAAATGAAATTATTAAAATTCATGAAAACGTATAGACGGACGAGATATGTTTTCTCTCTTTTGTTTCCTTTTTCTTTTTTTGAAAGAATGAGAGAGAGAGAGAGAGAGAGAGAGAGAGAGAGAGAGAGAAGAGAGAGAATCGACGAATCTCCCCTATTTCTTTACATTAGATGAAAATTATCGTTAAGTGCCTGTTTCGACATACTCTGGGAACAACGGGTCACCTCGAAAAGCGACGGATCCGTATAAATTGGTTCGCTCGGATCAAATCCCGATCTTCTAGGAGTCGACAAACCAACGGCACCCTCTAATCCCGTCGAAGACGAATTCATGCGTTGCCCAATGATATTGCTCATCGATCTCGATATAGATCTACGAATAACGGGAATAAAGCAATGAGAAGGAAAGGAAAAATAATCGATCTCTCGAGGATGATTTCTATGATTAAAGAAAAAAAAAAAAAAAAAAAAAAAAATAACAGAAAACAATTCAAACGGCCATACGTGGATTGAAACGGTTTTTGCAGTCCGCTTCTCATGAAGGAAAAGTTATTCGCTCGGCTGCTGTAGGTTGCATCGTCGGAATGATTACTTCGATTGCTGGCCTTATCGACCTTTCGATTTTTCATTATCACGGAGTACGCATGTTTCCTGTCGTCGTCATCAAAATAGATAAATCGAATAATTAAGTTCGTTAAAACGATATTACAAAAACTAATTACCCCTTACCTGTAAACTAACATTGAAAGTAATACAACCGAAGCCAATAACACTACAAGAACGCCGACTGCCGTAACTAGACCGTAATATTCGTTCGGTGCTATGCAAACTGTCTCGAGAATCGCGCTTTGTTTCTCCACCGTAGTACCCTCTTCTTCGATGTCCATTCTCGAGTCTAATACCTAAAAAAAAAAAAAAAAAGAAAAAATGAGAAAGAATTATGAAGGACGATCGAAACGTAACTATAAATAATTGTCTACATCGAAACTCGTTAAGGAATGTTTCGTCCTGACGAAATTATCCGATCCCTCGTCAAGTATATTAATATACTTTATCTACCTCGATCATCTCTCTGACATGTTCCTCCTCTGTTTCCTCGTCATCCATTTCATCATCCGATCGAGTAACAATAACGTACGTCGAATTGGACGTAATCGTGACATTAGTATCACCCCTCCCGATAATCCTACTGGTCACTGCTGGCTCCTCTTCTTTTTCTTCCTCCTCCTCCTCCTCCTCCTTTCCTCCCCTCATCGATATCGTATCATTGCTAACATCTCTTCGTCGTCTGCCAAAGGACGGCTCGCTTCTTCCACTACCGCCCGAACAGTAAGCCGGCTGACAACCATCCCTGCAGGTCCTTACCGTTGCCTCGAATACCAAGAAATTCGATTCTGGTATTTTAAAGGCATTGAACCGTGCCTCCAAACTGTCACCGTCACGGAGACGATCCAATCCGGGAAAAACGTAATTGTCCACTGGACAACTGAAATGTAATGGACGATAGATATTAGATCGTAATTTTTATTTTATTTTATATATATATATATATATATATATATATATATATATATACATATAATATATCACTGACCCATATCTGTCTATAAGCTGTACACTTCTTCCCGAGTATGGATCCCTGGCTATGACATTGGTGGCAAATATGTCGGTCACGTAATTGTATCTGCAAAAGTAAAGTCGATCGAGAGTCGTATTTAATTTCTTTTCTTTTTTTTTTTTCTTTTTGTACGACGCGAACAATTGAACGGATTCGATGACAAATAACAATCTATACGTGATTCCTCACCCTTCCTGTGCCTCCAATCTAAAAGTAAGAGGATCGCCAACGGCTATGGTGGTCGTCGGTCTACCTTGATACAATATCAACAGACGGACGCGAGAACTCAAGGTATTCTCCGCTGGGAGATATTCGATTGGTATTGGAGAACCCGATCTGTTGAAACGTACGCACAAAGACATTCCATTAGACTAATTAAACTAACTGTTTGAATATGCGAGAAGGATTATTTATCCTCGTATGATCTATTCTTGACTTTATAGTTTATTCAAGGTCCCGTTAATATCGCCTTTGAAAGAGATATTAGATTCTACTTGGGATTCTCTTTTTTTCTTCTTTTTTTTTTTATTTATTTCTTCCTCCTTTTGTTCTCTTTTTTTCCCCTCTCTTAAGGAAAAAAAAAAAAAAAGAAAAAAACAAGAAGAAAAAAAAGAGAAAAATCAAACTATCACATCGAAGGCACGGTAACTCGGATAATGGATCTGCAAGATTCACGGGAACGTGTTTATAACGAGCGTTATGAGATATAAACCATCTTATATAATAGCAATCTAAGACAATGTGCATCGCGTTAAACCATCGCACGAATTAGATAATCCATTTGCTATTTCCTGTGCAATAGACGATCTTTCGATCGATATGACCTGGCATACCCGGCACCGATGTAGCCGGACGTGACGACAGCTTCACCAGGGCCTCGAAATAGACAGGTAAGATTGAAACGTTTATCTCGTCCGGTTTGCACGTAATCCGAGAACTGGACCACTACGATATTCGTCATTGTGTCCCCGTACTAAATATATGTATATATATATATATATATATATATATATATATATATATATATATATATATACATGGGAAAAAGAAAAGAAATTAATTGAAAATTATTTTCAACAAATCGCATGCATGTTGTGGATTAGATTAAAAAGAAAAGAAAAATAAAAGAGATATTGCGATTGGGGGTTGAGCCTTACACGTTGTGTCCCACATTCAGGATAACCTTGAGGCCCACTGATTCGTAGTACGTTAACTGTACCACCATTGCCACGGAAGAAACATCGATCGTAATAGCCGTAAGTGTAAATCCTACCGATGAATCCTTCCGGTGTCCTTAAAGTAAATTCCATTCCGTCCTCGCTACAAACTTGACTCACTGAAAGAAATAATTTTGATTGTAAAGGAAGAAAAAGAGAGAGAGAGAGAGAGAGAGAGAGAGAAAAAAAAACAAAGAAAAAAGAAAAAGGAAGAGAGACGAGATATCATCTCGTACTTTTTGCAACAACGAACTTATGTAAGACGCTTAATAATATCGATTGTTAACGGTAAAGAAAAAAAAAAAAAAAAAAAGAAGAAGAAGAAAAAAGAGAGAGAGAGAGAGAAAGAAAAAAATTATATCCCGTCGGATAGTACTACTTTCAAAACATCATGTCATATACGACGAATGAATATTATCTCGGGATCGTTCGTGGCAATTCGACTCGAAATTTATCCAATTTTTCTTTTGAGCCGCAATTATTTTTCACGCTTGCGTTGGGAAATTAAAAAAAAAAAAAAAAAAAAAAAATAAAGAAAAGAAATATCAATCGGGAGATCCATGACGCTGTGCACTTCCTCGTGCGTTTATGATTCTCACAATTTTACATTTATTCATTTATTTATTCATTCATTCTTTATCGAGTCTAATCAGTGTTTATCATTATTATTATTATTATTATTATCATCATCATTATTGTTGTCGTTGTTGTTGTTTATTAATAAGTATTACCATCGAGACACTCTCCATCGGCACCCTGTCTCCCATTATTTCTCTCATAAAAATCATAATCGGATCCTGTATCATAATAAATCGGATTTCCCATGTCCATGTCCCTTGAATCACGATCGCTTAGTTCGCAATTGTCCCTTTCGGCACCGTAAGGTGCCGCGTAAGGACGATAATTAAAGGATCTGCATACGAAATCCCTGGCATCCGCACATTCTCTCTCACACTGTGCCAAAGACGAAGCTGTCGTATATCTTCTGACGAACGGTTTTCGTACTCTTGTATGGGGTCCAACTTGTCGGAAATTATCCTGCTCGTCGCATCTCGAGATTAATGGTGGCCGACCAATAATTGGTCCACCGCTTGTACCGAACGGTCTGGTATTGTAAACTCCGCCTTCTCCTATGTAACCACCACCGATTATACCACCAGAATCGCCACCATATCCGTTATATCCACCTGGACGCGTTGGTCCATAATGTGGACGTTCGACTGGGTGATTTTGAGGACCCCGTACGTCATCGATAAATCCGTGCGCGTAAACGCCATGCCCGTTTCCCGGGTATCTATTGAAAGATGTGTTCATATAGAAAAAAAAAAAATATATATATATATATATATATATATATCATATATGTATACACATATACATATATTTTAAAAATTGTCATTATATAATAATATAAATAAAATAAAAAGATATAGGCATATATATATATATATATCCATACATACATCGTGTGCGAGTAAAATACCTTACGATTTATCAACTGACCTACTAGGGTAATCCTTATCGGGATATCTATCACCTACAGGATATCTATCCCCGGTAGGTCTAGCCACGCTAGAGGGATATCTATCCAATGGATCTTCAGGAACAGGATAACGATCTATTGCCGTTGGGTAACGTTCACCATCCGTAGGATAACGTCCTGGAGAGATTGGATATCTTCCTGTTGGCGCGGTAGGATATCTACCACCACCGATTGGATATCTTTCCGGTATAATGGGCTCTGGTACAGGATATCTGTCGCTTCCTATTGGTCGACGATCTCCTCTCATTGGATAACGATCTGGATATCTATCGTTAATTGGATAACGATCATTAGTAGGATAACGATCACTAATAGGATAACGATCACCTGTTGGATAACGATCTCCTGTTGGATAACGATCGTTAATAGGATATCGATCACCAGTAGGATAACGATCTCCCGTTGGATAACGATCGTTAATGGGATAACGATCGTTAGTAGGATAACGATCCCCTATCGGATAACGATCGTTTATTGGATAACGATCACCAGATCCTGGATACTGATCGTTTATTCCCGGTGTACCAACTGGATATTTTGTGTCTGGATATCTGTCGGTTTGTGTTGGATAACGTTCTGGATAACGTTCGGGATAACGATCGGGATAACGATCTGGATAACGATCTGGATAACGTTCTGGATATCTTTCTGGATAACGATCAGGATAATTGTCTGGATAACGATCCGGATAACGATCCGGATAACGATCCGGATGACGATCTGGATAACGATCGGGATAACGATCTGGTTTTACGGTCCCCGAATAACCTTTGTCGTAATCCTCTGGATATCCTAAAAATAATAATATTATCGTCGAAAGGTATATTTATTTTTATTGGAAATAAAATCATTATATTGGAGAGGGGGTGGGAGGGGGAGGGGGAGGGGGGATAATATCTTCCCGACCTGGTCTACCCAAAGAAGGTCGGCCAAAGTTCGTATCTTGTCCTAATGGATCTGGCCTATATCCGGGAGTATCTCGATCGCCATCCAAATATTGATCTGTTTAAACATAAAACAATCCAACCAAAAAATATATTAATATATATATATATATATATATTTTTACGTTTTGTTATAAAATATTTACATCAAAGATTTGCAATGAATTAATGATTAAACGTACGCATTAGATTCTCGTAATAATCATAATCGGCGTCATAAATGATCCTATGTCCGTCGCGTTGGTTGAATCGGCTCAATCTACACGTGTGATAATGTTCGGAATATACGGCGCTACGGCATTGAAAGCTTGTTTGCCTTAGACATTCATCGAGGCACTCGCTCAAACTACGTCCAGTTATTTCCGAATGAAATTCTCCGCTTAACCGTGAATTTCTATAACGTTGAAAGGCCGTGTCCGGTCGTCTTCCGTCGGAGAATAGATGTGAGGTTGAACTGCTATCCGGATATTCGGAGCCACGTGCTATGGACGGATCTACGTTTCGTAAGTAGGCATTGGTATGATAAGTTATACGTTATATATCTTATTATACTTTCGTCCAATGAAATCTGAATCTTAATTAGTTTCACTCGACATTTCTTTTTTTTTTAATCTTTAATTTTTAATCAATTAAATTACACCCTACGATAAAATTGAATTTGAACTTGGCGCGATCGAAAATCGATCGTACTATATCCAATTGAACTTACGATTGTCCAAACAGACCAAGTCATAAAAGTGATGACTTGGACTACTGCTGATACCGATGTCGTCCTTCTGCGATACCGAATCCTCCTCGGAGATAACGCACTGACGCGTTTGTTCGTCGAATTCAACGCTGCGGCAGAAATATTTATCGGCACGTAGACACAGCGCCTGGCACTCGTCGAGGGTTAGATTCGTGTAAATGTCGACCTCGAACGGGCCACGGAGCCGTTTGTTCTCCTCTTTGACGAACACCGCTAGGCCGTCGCAACGACGTTCGGCTGAATCGATTTAACGAGGGGAAATAAAAAAAAAAAAAAATATAACATAAAAAAAAAAAGATTAATCGTTAAAGAATACGAACGATTTTTATTTTTTTTTTTTTATTTTATTTTTGTTTGGTCTCTCTCTCTCTCTCTCTCTCTCTCGAATATCCGTACCGTTCAAACAGGTGTTCTCCAAGTAATCGGAATTAGGATCGTCCTCTAATAATTCGGGATGAGTTCTTCTGGTGAAACGGCTCAGCGAACAACTTCTCAATGCAGTGTCGTATGTCGCTGATCGACACACGAAACTGAACTCGTTCAAGCATCTGACGAGGCGAGTTTTGTTAATGAAAAGAAAAGAAAAAAATAGAATAGAATAGAATAGAAAACGTTTTACGTCGAATAGAAAAAAAAGTCACATCATTATCAAGCGTTACCTATCCTCGCATTCAGTTCTATTGGCAGCACTGACTTCCTTTAAATCGGTCACGGGAAGCTTCAACTTCTTTCTCGGGTGTCTTTCGAAAACGTATCGACGATTTGGACATTCCCTCTCTATTCTGTTAGCTGATGTCACATTAAACGAATTTCTATTGTCAATTAATTTTCATTTCAAAATTACGTCGAGATGAAATTTGTTCCCTTTTTCTTTTTTAATCTGCGATGAAGTTTTTTCCTTTTTTTTTTTTTTCTTTTTTTTTTTCTTTTTCTGCCCCGTCCCCAACCAGGCGTAAAATACTCACACGTGAGACAAACTTCGGTAAAATGAACGCTGTTTGGAACCAACATCAGATTCCCGATGCCTTCGGGCTGGGCTTGTTCCCTTGTCAGGTAACAGGTGCTCTCTTCGTACTCGGCGGCTCCGCTGAAGGACGCAATTCTGCTACCAGGTTGAAAGTCGAAACTGGTACACGCTCGTACCAGGTTATTGGTCGCCGTTCTATCTCTAAGGCATAGCTCTTGACATTTTTCCAACACTCTGAAGGGTGGCGCGGAGTCCCTGACCTGTCGCGAACGTGGAATCGAGCACGTAAAATTTTCACGATTCACGCGCGTGTATCGTACGTCCGTCGTATTAGAAAAAAAAAAAAAATAAAAAAAAAAAAAGAAGAAAAGAAAAAGCAAAAGAAAAATATCATACCACGTCGTCGTCGAATCCCTGAAGTTGTTGATCGGGTAATCTTTCGTAAACAACTCTGCCAACGCCACCGTTACATGTTGTTTGGCCTGAAAAACGATTCCTATTGGTCAGTTTCGGGACGCGATCATCGCGTCAATTTTGTGGGAAACGAAAAGGAAAAAGAAAAAAAAAAGGAAATAAAGGGAAGGAAAAGAAACGGTTTCCTTTTTTCCCCCCTCTCTTTTTCTTTGTCGCAATAAAAAAAAAAGAAGAAAAAAAAAATATTCAGGTTATATTTCCTTGGCGGGATAAATTCAGTGGATCACCGGAGGAATTTCGATTTTATCTTATGCCATATTTTCGCGCCATAAGTGGTACGGACGGGCGTACACAATAGGCGAAACAATTTCGCAAGCATACGTGACATCATTTGATCCATATCCACGAGAGAGCAAGCACACCGTGCGTCCTGCCTGCGTCGATACGGAACGCTCGCTATTCGTCCAGCAATGCAATTGAATCGTCGATTTCAAATTCCAAAAGAAATACGAACGTACACGTACGTACGTACGTATATCCGACGACGCGTTATATCCTCCGAGAATTCATGGGATATTTTCTCTCTCTTTTTTTTTTCTTTTTTTTTTTTACCCTCATAAATTCGTCGTTCCCTTCCCCTTTTGTCTTTTTCTTTTCTCCCCCCCCCTTTTTTTTGGCTTGTCGATGGGAACAAAAAAAATGTATCCCTTCAATTCGCACGACTCACCGTTTATTAAATTTGATATAACCAATGGGATGACGACGACGATGATGATTCTTAACGGGCTGCTCATAGTCATCTCGGTTTTATTTTTCTTTTTTTTTTTTTTTTTTTTTACTTTTTAAGGGCGAACGACTGAAACGTCAAGTTGTCATTCCATCGGCCGAAAGGAGAGTACCCTGGAATAAGTACAGAAAAGAAAAAAAAAAAAAAAGAGGATAATTAAAAACAAAAAGAAAGAAAGGTCGAGACGTAATGATCTCATTTGTATCGTCAAAATATTTTTTACGCTGGTATCATTAATTTTCGTGGACAAATATGTGAACCATGGGAGAATGGATAATGGACGATGGATGCTAATAATGTAATGGCTGAAAGTTGGAAGCACGCTTCGATGCCTTTACGGGCGTATTCTGTGATCCCTATTTACATCGTTATTGCGTAGGAATATATATATATATATATATATATATATATATATATATATATATATATACGTGGAAGTATCGAACACGTTAGAAATATAGTATATTATAATCCCATGGGAGAGACGTTTACGAGCGTCGTCTGTGAGGCGTTCAGGATGAGCGCTCGTTAAGAATTTTTCGAAAAATTTGCAAAATTTGATTGTACCGTTGTTATATTTATTCCACGAGTATTATCACTGTCGATACCCGCGATTGAGAGATAATCGATCGCACCAAGTTCTTTCTTTTTCTTTTATCGAAAAGATTTTTAAGATACAATTTTTTCTTATAAAATCGATCTAAAAGAAAAGAGAGAGAGAGAGAGAGAGAGAAAGAAAAAGATATCTAACGTGGAATTGTTTTTTACTTTTTTTCTTTTTTTTTTTTGCCCCCAATAAAGAGACCGTACAATACGTAGAAATTAATTTTTTTTTTTTTTTTTTTTTTTTTTTTTTTTTTTTTAGATTCGAACGTGCGCATTAGTAAATTTAGAAGAACGAAAAAGAAAATAATTATCGCCCTACGCGAGAGAATATCCATCCATCCACCAATTTAATCCACCAACGGCGGAGGCGTTGGATGATGACGGTGCTCGTTAACTACGTTATGGTTTATCGCCTTTGTGATCACGTAGGTGTCCCATGTAAAAGTACAACGAAACCCTCTCCCTCTTCCTCTCCCTCTCTCTTTCTGTCTCTTTCGAAAGAGTAAATTACGATAATCCTTTGCATTCAATATCGTTGATATTATTCGACGTATGAAAGGAAGAGGTGGAACGTCGACCATTAGATATTTTTGGAATAAATTACACGTTTCCCGTGTCCAGTATATTTTCAATGGACGCGCAATTCGTGGATTTTTATTTTTCTTTGTTTTTCATTTTTCATTTTTTTTTTTTTTTTTTCTTTTTCGTTTCTTTCGAATCTCGCGAACTTTTCGAAACAGTCAAAATCTGTCCTATGAAAGTTTAACGCGCCTGAGAATACTGCGGAGTTACGAGACATACGTATGTATTTGAAGAAGAAAAAAAAAAAAAAAGAAAGAAATAAAATCTCCAGCGAAAAAGAGAGTCGGAGAGTCAGAGAGAGAGAGAGAGAGAGAGAGAGAGAGAGAGAGAGAGAGAGAGAGAGAGAGAGAGAGAGAGAGAGAGAGAGAGAGAGAGAGAGAGAGAGTGAGATAGCAATTTTTGCGAGAGCTTTTGTTACCAGATGATACAACTGAGCTTAGCTCGTAAAAGGAGTTCCATTGTTGCAGTGCTTTGAACTCTGTCATACTACGCGAGTAGTATTGTTACGCGTTATACCCGTATCGAATCAGGAACGAATTCGATTACTATAGTGTGTGTGTGTGTGTGTGCGCGCGCGCGTAGGTGTACGTACGGTACGTGCATAAGTGCTCGTATGCGTTTGGTCGCGTGTATGTACATATGTGTGGTTGATGTTAATGGGACATTCGCACGCAACGATAAATTATAATGGTCTACAAGCGTCGTCGTCGTCGTCGTCGTAGTGCGACATTAATTTTGCACGTTGAATTAATTCGATCATTGTTACATAATTTTATATGCGTTGAAAGTTTGAAAGTGATCGATTGACGATATTTCGACGACCCGCTCGATAAAGTCAAAGAAAAGTTTTTACAAATATTTCGATCCTTCACTTTTCGAACGTTCGAACGAAACCTTTTAATTAAATTACTTGGGGTATATGATGCGTAGAGAAAATTAAGAGAGAAAGAGAGAGATAGATAGATAGATAAATAGAGAGAGAGGGGGGGAAGAAAAGTTGAACAAACTTTCTCTTACCTTTACTAAATTTATTCCTACGAGGAAGGAACTTTTTTTTTCTCTTTTGGTTAAAGAAAAATTTGTCGATGAACGATGAAAAAAAAAAAAAAAAGGAAAAAAGAGAAATACCTGAGCCACTCGGAAGAGCTCGCAAAAGCGGCTCGTAAGGGTCCGGGAGGGGGTGGGGGGAGGGTTGGCTGAAGGGAGGCAGCTTAGGAATGAAGTGGTAGGTTGAGTGAGTTGAGTGAGTTGAGTGAGCGATAGAAGTGAGTGGGTGGGTGGGTGGGTGGATGATCGTAGGCGACGTTCCCCGATACCGTCGTCGTCGTCTTCGTCGTCGACGTCGTAAAATTAAACTATTAAAACGAAACGATCGGTTTATTCGATCACTCCGGCTAACGTGTGTAGCTCCGGCCAGCACCTGTAATCAAACTGACGGTCAAAAACAGTGCGAACGGTGGAAATAATGGTCAAGCTCGTTGGTACGTATTGGAGAGGGGGGTGTGGGAGATAGGATGGACGAGGACGGGAGAGGAAATATACATCGTGCCGATGAATGGTCACGGAGACACGAGCCGTAGGGGGCAGAGCAACGATGTCGAGAGACATCAGAGAGTACGTACGAACGTTACGAACGTACGTACGTATCGACGTTGTTCTCTAAGCGTAGATAACGTTTGAAAAGAGGCGCGGTGTTGGTCCCCCATACAGTTCCGAGTTCTCTGGCCTTGTGCCCAACGGAAGTAAGTATCACCCATTGTGTCCGGTTTCCGTGGGGCCATCCGGGAAAACGTACCGACGACTCTTCCAACGGGGGTGGGGGGGTGGGGAGGGACTTTGAGGGGAGGGGGGTGGGGACACACGACGTACGACAGGTATGTCGGTGTCCTGTTGTCGATGATGCCGATCGACCGACTATCACTATCGTTCTCTTTCTCTTTTTATCTTTTTCCCTGTACGTGTCAGACTCGTTAAGCGGAATCATGGATTAGAGATTTTCAGCCGAGGTCAACACCTACCTCGACGATCGAGGACCACTACCACCATCATCACCGTCACCACCACCACTAGAGCTCATCGTGGTCAACCATGATCTACGTGTTGCGCTCCATCGCTTTCCAACCCTCTCGCCCTCCTCTTTTGATCTTTCCGGAACTGTCCAGAGAATAGAAGACGAACTGGCCACGGTAGGTACGAAACTCTCCGCTTGTGGTCTTCGAATTAATTATGCTTGCGGCGAGGTCGTTCGATGCCTTTATTTTGTATAATTTATGAACGTCTGCCTTAATCGTTCGCCTCTCTCTCTCTCTCTCTCGTCAATTATTCGCACGTTAGGGAAATCATTTCTAATGCAGAATATTTAATTCATTGTCTACACGTACGTACGTACGTCCGCGTAAGTGTTTACAAATTTATTTGGAATAATTTACATTTGTAAAACAAACGCGTTAAACGTATTCACGACGTACAGTTTGACTTTGAACACTTTCGATTTTGTGGATATATTCGTTTTATTTGGATAAATAATACGCATGTATTATAACGAGATTGTTCTCTTCCTTGGCAAAGGAGAAAAAGAGTAAAAAGAAAAAAAAAAGAAAAGAAAAAGAGAAAAGAAATAGGAAAAACAAAAGGAACGTATTTACCCGTTTGTTTTATACATTACGATTCTTTTATATTTACGGTGAATCATGTTGTTTTCGTGTATTCATGAACGTGGAAACTGCGGAATTATGGATTATTCAGGTTTCTGCATGAGCTCAGATAGGACAATCGTATTGATTTCGTCAAAAACAGAATACATTCCATTGCGTCAATATAGTTACGTTTATATTTATATATATATATATATATATATATATATATATATATACACACACACACATATAATATTTAACCTATAAATAATATACTTTCAAAACCGTTTCATTATAATGGATAAAATATATATATATATAAATGCAAACATTTCCAACGATCTTTCGAGGATTTGCTCGATTTTAATGAAATATTTCGACTTATCCTCGTATATATATATATATATATATATATATATATCGTACATAAATGGTTATTCGAATTTCATAAAAAAATAAACAACGAACGAACGAACGACAGGTTAAAGAATAAAACAAAATAAAAAAAGAAGACGGTCGACTGACTGGGTACGAGGCTTCTTGCGCATTCAGGTATGCGCGCGCATTTCGTTTATACGCAGCCATCTTGAAGGAGATACCAGTTGGGTGTTAAGCAAAAGACGTCGTTCGTAAGGTTCGTAACGCGCTGTTATTTAACGCTTTTTAGACAACGAAAGGAGTATAAAGTAAGTTTCGACGATGCATTGTTTATATCGATCGATGTAAATGCATATAATTAATGGCAAATATCGTTGAGTAGCTTTCCTTTTCTCCTCGCACATACGAAACTTATGTCGCACAGAGAATGTCGTGCCTGTGATACTCGTCTAAGCGATCGTTATTAATTAGTTTTCTAACGTAGACGTGGAAGATGGCCATGGAGGTATTATCGATAACAATATTTATATGATTGCGTTCTATTCATTTTTTTTTGGTTTCTTTTTTTCTTTCCTTGTTACGGCTCGTTATACGATCGTAAGTATTACGATACGAGCAATTGAATTTACGCGCCATTAGTGGCATGCGCTTTAAACGCCCTCCATCGTGATATCAGTTTATTATCAAGCGTAGTTGAACGTGTCGGTGGGGACGCGCACGCCTTTGGATCCTGTCAGCTGATTTACAAGATGCTATCAAGTTTTTCGTCGTGAGCTTTGACGGTATTTTGTTCGTCTATAATATCGTAACAACCCGTAAAGAATCCTACGATTTCCTCCCGAATGATACTTTTATCCTCGGTGTGTCCGGCATAGGAAAAAGAAAAGAAAACAAAAGAGAAAAAAACGGTTTTATAAGGTTATCAGGTAAGAGATACTTATCGATTTTATGTAAATAGTTTTATATTAGTTTCGCATAAACGAATATCGATTAGCCCATTAAACCAGCTTGGTTTAGTTTTAATCGTGATCACAGCACGATGTACGCGACGAGGATTGCATTTTTTAATCCTTCGTAATAATCATATCGGAAATGTATTCGTTTGTAAAGTTGCGTCTTCGAGCATTACTTTCTTTTGAGGTTAAGAACGTAGATTATTCTTAAGAGTGTTACTTTTTTTTTGTATTCGTTCATTTCTCGATGACAATCCTTGGTGTCTTGTTCTTCTAGAGTTGGATCGATAAGGATTTTGTACGAGCCTGAAAGGTATATAAAAGAAGAAAGCTAAGATGTCGTTGAGCGCAGGTAATTATTATTTCTTCATATAGAAAACTTTTTCATAAATCCTTTCGAACGATCACACATTCTTGTCTCCTACGACTTACACAATTTTGTTCGTACTTTTAGATATATCCACGGCCCTTCACTTGCTCGAGCATGTTCAAGAACGCGTAGAGGATTGCGACGATCCGAAATTACAAATGCATACAACCCAAGATCTAAAATCATTAATTTCCTTATTGGAGGATCCCGTATTTCGAAGTATAGTCACCATACAAGATTCTTTGCTCGAATTAAACAATCAACTAGGACAACATCCGTCTATTCTACCCGGAGACTTTGATATTAATATCAGCGGGCAGTTAGAGATTTCGGTTCCGAACACTCCCGTGCAACCTTTAGGATCAAACGCGTATCAAGATTTATATCCGGATAGTAGCGAAATGGACGATCAAAGAGTACCAAACGCTCCGTTGTTACATAGCAGCAGCGAAGACACCAGCGCGCAGGTAGGTTAAGAATATCCCCGTTTCAGCTTAACGTACTCGTGCTATTCCCGCATGGCATGTACTTTGTTACAGGTTACAAGTCCTAGTCTGGTTTCAGAAGTTATGGGAATGCCACCTATAACGACCCCGACCTACGCCAAAGAGTTCAAAAAGGTGATAGAGGCAGCGGCGAGAGGGCGTCAGATATGCACAGTGCAGGTGAGATATTCAAAGAAAAAAATACATTTTATCAAGACGAATACATTATTAATGCAGACAATTATAACGTATAACGAGATTCTTTATTTCCATATTTTCAGCTATACAAACCAGAAGGTACTAGTTTAGGATTCAGCGTCGTTGGTCTCCGCAGTAAAGACAAGGGCGAGCTTGGTATATTTTTGCAAGAAATTCAACCGAACGGCATCGCAGGCTGGTGAGTGAAAAGGGCATATTTAATTTTAACTTTCATATATATATATATATATACACATATACATATTCTTGGTGCTCGTAAAACCACATCCGATCGTTTAGAAACGTAAAATTTGTATTTAATGGCGATTTAAAATAGCGATTCTTCAACTTTATGGGCCATTAAAGCGCGTTTTATTAATGCGTTTGTACGCGATAAACATTGATATCATCTCTATATTTTCTTTCTTTGTTACTACGAGAGGGATATAATATAAAATAAAAAGAAAATAAAAAAAAAGGTAAAAAAATAAACCATCGAGAGTTAGAACTCGTATACAGCAGAGAATGAATGTTTAAGATAGATAATTTCATTAATTAAACATTCGAAGAATTTTTGTTTTTTTTTTTTTTTTTTCTTATATTCGTGGCACTATCGACGCACGACATCAACGCGAAGAAGAGCAATTACCCCATTTTATTACCCGTCGATATTCCTTTTTATACCGGCGCGGGGAGTTGGAGGCCCACCCCGAGGGGATGGGGGTAGGAGGGTGGTCGGAGGGCAACGAGGGATAAAAAGAAAAGTAAGAAAAAACGGTCTTCGTCGTCGTCGTTGTCGTCGTCGTCGTCCGCACCCTTGAAATATTCACGGTGGCGGCTGCAAGTCTGAAAAGATAGTTACCTTTAGGAAAACGCGATTTAAATGAGGTGGCGTCGTACCTCCTTTAAATCTCGGCCTGACATCGTTGAAAGAAAGAAGCCAATTCTCAACAGAATATCCCTCCCCCCTCTCCCTCTCTCTCTCTCTTTATTTTTTCTTTTTCATGAGAGGGAAGAGGAAAAAATGTAAAAGTAAAAAAAGAAAAGAAGAAGAAATATAGGAACACGGAGGAAGAGAGTAGCAACCTACCTACCGGGTATTTAAAAAAATACTGAAAAAAAAGATAAAAAAAAAAAAAAAGAAAGGAACGTATCAAACGTTTTGTTATAAAAGCTCGGCCATATATATATATATATATATATATATATATATGTATGTATGTATGTATGTATGTATATATGTATATATGTATATATATATATATATATATATATATATATATATGATCGTTCCTTCTCTATCTTTCCCTTTCTTTCTTCGACTGGTTAGAGTACACTCCCATTAGAACTCCCACCCTAGCCCCTGGCATGTTACTACTCGTGCGTCGGATCACGCATGCCCGTTACCCTCGTCCGGAAGCTTCGTCAACGGACTCGAAAAAAAGCATTGCTGGTAGTCGTGGAGGAGGAGGAGGAGGAGGAGGAGGAGAAGAAGAAGAAGGAGGTGATGGTGGTGGTGGAGGAAGAGAGGGTGGAGAAAGAGGAGGAGACGAAAAGATGCCTCCCGTCCTACGATGACTACTACACTACTACTACTGTGACGATGAGGATGATGGTATATAGGTAGAGAGAAGGAGGAGGAGTAAGAGGAGGAGGAGGAGGAGTTAGCGAGGAGGATCGGTCAGTTTTCCACGGGCCTTCGTGCGACGAAGGTCGCGGCACTCCCTTCTCATATAGCCCTTGACACGTTCCGTGAATGTTCCGTCGAATGTCCGCGTGAACTTTATTGTTTCTCTCTCTTTTTTTTTTTTTTTCTTTGAATTATATTATATTGTATTATATTAGACGTGAAAACTGTACATGAATATATATATATATACATATATATATATGCATGTATATATATATATATATATATATATATATATATATATATATATATATAAAGAAAGTTCAAAATTCAGATGTTCTCCTTAGAATCTCTTCGATCGCAAATCGAATTTCTTTTTTTATTGGACAAGACGTTCCTTTTATCGTTAACATCGTCATCGTCATTATCATCAACCTCGTCGTCTTCGTCTTATTAATATCGCTTTCGACGCGTAGGATATCGAAGATCTCGTAAAATAGATCCTCAGTGATCCATATTTTAAAGTACAGAGGAGAGGAACTTATATTTTGTCGTATTGGGGACGCGACGAGAGACCCAACGAAATTATGGTTAATCGAAGGATCGTGACGATGAGGACGATCACACCTCGGCCGTTTGGACGTAACGATCGTTTATCAAGATTTACGTCTTCTTCGTCATATTCAAGGAAACGATTTTCGAACTCCTCGATCGTCTCGATCCTATCCTCGACGGCAAGCAATTACTACGACCACTTTTGCAACTACTACTACTATTACTATCGTTACAACAACAATAACAACAATCATCATCGTCACCACCACCGTTATCATCATCGCCAACATCGCTGCTAGATCATCATCGTAAACGTCGTTCATCGGACACCACTCCCCGAAAAGAAAGGACAAAACCTGTTGGATCGTCCTAAAACGCTGAGTAAGTTATATATATATAAAAAAAAAAAAGAAACAAGAAAATACATTGTAATCCGTTCTAATATCGTTCTAATCCTATTTAATCGTGACGTATCGAACAGACCGACCGACCGACCAGTGTTTACGTTCGTATGAAACAAAACTTTTATATATACAGGATATGTATAGACATACATACATACATACATACATACATACATACATACATACATGCGTACACATAGATGTACACACACACACACACACACACACACACACAGGTATAGGACGTATACATATTGTATATATGACAGATATCTCGCATTGGCCAGTCCAATGCTCGCGCGAAATTGCTTTTTTATCGACTCGTCGTCGACCACGTCCGAGAGAGTAGGGAAACTTACGACTCGGGAGTCATGACTCCGTACGTACTAATATTAGTACTAGGTACTAGTACTAGTACTAGTAGTAACGGTAATAGTAGTAGTAGTAGTAGTAGGAGAAACTGGGTTAGATCGCCGACGGTAGCAGAGGCGTTCATCGATCCTCTTTATTCGAATTTAAACACGTTAAAATTATAAAGCGTTATCCGGATCTTTCGCACGTCAAAGATAGATAGGTAGATAGATAGATAGACATTGATTGACAGATAAACTAAAAGAGAGAGAGAGAGAGAGAGAGAGAGAGAGAGAACAGGAGAAATAGTTTCTATCTCATAAACGTTTGTTTGTCATTGTGTATGTTCTTCCTCTTCGATCGTTTCTTTCTTTCTCTTTCTCTCTGTCTGTCTGTCTGTCTGTCTGTCTGTCTGTCTGTCTGTCTTTCTGTCTCTCTGTCTCTATATATCCATCTCTTTCTCTCACTCGAAGTAAGTAAGTAAGTCATTCGCGAGACGGCACGTTGTCGAAGCTTATTGGCTCACTTCGGGGGTAGGGTGTGCTTTCCTCCCGTCGTTTGTTGGATGAAAGGGTTGTAACTATAAAACGTCGCCATCCAGTTCGTGTCGATGAAGAGTTGCTGGATCGAGCAAACCGATATTGTGGAAGAGCTAGGTCGGATTCCTTTAAAAGCGGGTTAGTGTTTGCGTTTGCTCTCATTGTCATCTCTCTCTCTCTCTCTTTCTATCTATCTATCTATCTATCTATCTATCTATCTATCTATCTCTTTCTTTAGCATGTACATACACATGCTCCTTCTCTCTCTCTCTCTCTCTCTCTTTCTCTCTCTCACTATCTTTCGTGGTATTTGCCGAAACTCTTGAAAGAGCGAATACAAGAGTAGAAGAAGAGTCATTTAAACGATTTTACGAGCCATTGCTTTATTCTTCTCAACTCTTTATCTTTCTTTCTTTTCAGATCTTTTTTTTTTTTTTTTTTATCCTTACAGTTTGATTCAATGTTCATAAGGATGTTTGTAATCTAATCCAACTCATTCGTTAACGAGATCGCAATGAGGCATGAGGTTAAAAAATTAAAAAAAAATAAAAAAAATAAAAAAGGAAAAACTGATATCCGATCGGAACGACCTCGAACGACCTGACGTCGAATATAATACTTTGTTCCTTTCTTTTTCTCTCTCTCTCTCTCTCTTTTTCCTCTAATTATTTTCTAATTAGGGAAGAAGAGAGAGAGGAGAGAGAGAGAGAGAGAGAGAGAGGCTACGCGAAGTTCGCAAACTGTGTTGTTGGGCTGACTACCCCCGAATGAAAAATGGCTTCTCTTTTTACGTCCCGGCACCGAAACTCGCTCGGTTGTTGAATTTAACGACGTTCCGATTTACCGTTAAAACTTCTCTCTCTCTCTCTCTCTCTCTCTCTCTCTCTCTATTTCTCTTTCTTTCTTTTTTTTTTACTCATTTCTCTCGATTCTCTGTGAAACAACAGAATGCTCGCCAACAAAATGCTTTCTCTTGGCCGATACCGACAAATCGTTCTCTCTCTCTCTCTCTCTCTCTCTCTCTCTCTCTCTCTCTCTCTCTTTCTTTCGTTCTATCGAGCTATCGAAGAAAAGCTTTTTAAAAGGTTTCCTCGTTTTTCCTCGCAAATTATTCGCCCGAACGCGTTGACCATTTATCAGAGTTAATTCGCTAACAGTAGCTGGAATGAGTTCCGACCGAAAAGTTGAAAAGGTTTATCCCGGTTTTTCGTTTTTTTTTTTTTTTTTTTTTTTTTTTTTATATTTTTTTAATCTTCTTTTTTTTCTTTTCTCTCCCCTCCCCCTTTAATCTATTTCAACAACGTATCGCCGCACTCGATCCCGATCCCGATCGATTCCATGAAAATCATTCACGAGATTATCCTTGCGAATTTCTTATTTTTCCATTTTTTCTCTTCGCAACTTTTTTCGTAATTTTTCATGCGTAATTTTCTTCTTGTTTTTTTTTTCTTTCCTTTCTTTTTTAATAATTTCATTTCTCTTCGCAGAAAACCGCGAGGAACTCTTACACCTCTCTCTCTCTCTCTATCTCTTTTTTCTTCTCTTAAAATCCTTCTTGCCCGAAGTAGTCACGCGATTAATCGGATTCGATGTATTTACGAATCATTTTTAAATCTACGCATATGATCGTATGTAAGGAGAACGAAAACGAAAAAAGCGAAAAGAAATACAAGAAACGGAAAGAAAAGAAGTTCAACGTTCTCAAAGTACCCCGCTATTCTTTTTTTTTCTTTTTCTTTTCTTTTCGTAAACATGATTTTTAAATCATTCGTCAGAAAGTAAAAAGGAAACTACGTTCTAAAAAAAAAGAAAGAAGAGAGATAAAAAAGAAAAATAAGATGAATTCGTCTCGTCATTATACCGAGACGATAATTCACCGTTCTTAGGTAACTCAACGTGAATCGCGTACTTAATACAACCTCGTGCGTAATCTATAGCGCGCGCACATATACACACACATACATACACACATACATATATACACATATATACATAGATATATACTTCGTTAAAGTTTAAAGCTCGTCGTGATGGTCTTCTATGGTTAATAATATCGTTCCTCGCCCAAAGGCGACGTGTGTCTATCTGGAAATTGATCAACCCTTAAACTCGTCTAGGTATGCGAAATTATAGCTTTACTTCCGTACTAAGCTCACCCCCTTCCGTTTACCACCCTTCTTCGTCTCCTCCCCCGCCCTCTACCCTCTTCTTCCTTTTGTTCCTCTTCTTCTTCTTCTTCTTCTTCTTCTTAGACTTATACGACTTGGTAAATCGATACTACGACGACGAAGTTGACGACGAAGTTGACGACGAAGTTGACGATGTTTTCCTATTCGGTCAGAAACACGAGTGAAAAAGATGATAAGAAAATGAAGATTAGAAAGGAGGAAGAAGGAAAAGAATATATATATATATAAAAGAAAGAAATAAAAAGATAAAAAGAAGAAGGACGAAACGATCTTCCCAATCAGCGATTTCTTCTTTTCCTACCCCCCTTTTTTTTTTTTTTTCTTCTCTCTATACAACCCCGGACCCAATTTTATCGTCGGATTTATTTATCGAGAAAATTGATCGGATCTTTAAGCCCCCTTGGCCGTATAGCGCGTTCACTGAAATTACATCGTCGACTACTTTAGACACTTATATTTGACCGATCGATAACGATATCTCGATTTTGTTCTTCTTCTTCTTTTTCTTTATCCTTTCAGAACACCCTCTCTCTCTCTCTCTCTCTCTCTCTCTCTCTCTCTTTCGTTCTCTCTTTTTCTGTCTTTTTCGTTCTATTTCATTTTCTTCGTTCAAGCCACGACAAAATTTATTAAGGGTCCGATTAAGGAATGAGGAAAGAAGGAAGGTCATTGTCGAGTGGATGGACTCCTTCTCAGCCCTTTTTCCCATCCCTTTCTTTCCCTTCTCTCGACGTCTCATCGTCGTTCAGAGGAAATTCACTTTTATGATGGACACGATTAATTGGACTTGCTCGATATCATCTCAGTGAGGGGTCTCGATGGATGAGTATGCTTAAAGCTTCGAGATATATATAAAGAGAGAGAGAGAGAGAGAGAGAGAAAGAGAGAGATAAAGAAAATGCTACGGGAAGGTGAATTCGTATTGGAAAAAGCTTGGGGGAATATCGGCGTGTCTGACCCAATAACGGGAATAGTCCAGGGAATGCCTCGGGACGCGCGCGTGCTGACTGTGCTATATAGATCGAAATTATTCGAATATCCATCCATTCTCACTACCTTCATCCCTCCAACCCTCCAACCCTTCCTTCCCTCTCGACACCCTACTCACTCCTCCTCCTCCTCCTTCTTCTTCTCCTGCCTCCCAAACCCTTCTCGACGATCTCCTCGTCTTCATTCCAGGATGAAAATTTTTCAACAACTCGGTTATAAACGTCCTTATTATTATTATTATTATTATTATTGTATCGTATCGTCGAACGGATAAAACGTCAAAGGGAGGAAATATGAAAAATTATGCTTTCAGGACGAACGACAAAAGCTTATCTTTCGTTTCATATAGATTCTTAAATTAAATATTATATATATATATATACAGGGTGTTTCAGTTAAAGGAGAACTTGCTTATAACATACATAACATTATACTGTTATATATATATATAAACTATTCATAACATATCTCTTTTTAAATCATTCAAAGTATACCATAAAAGTTTGTCGTATCATAAAAAAGAAACAAAGAAAATATTTAGGCGTCCTCCTTTAACTGAAACATCCTGTATATATATATATATATATATATTATATATGTATGTGTATCTATATAGAGTGTAAAATACATACCCGCGTATATTAATTCGTCGTATGTGTACGATATGAACGGTATCGAATAATTGATCGAAACGATATGAATATTGGACAATGCAATTACTCGTAAAGGGTTACGAGAGTTAATACGTTCGCAAATGAAACATTATTTCGACGTAGTTTAAGAATACCATACTCCATTTTGATATGTGGAGGGCTTGGCCGTGACTTCCTTCAAGCTCGGTTAACAGCATCAACCCTTTAAAATCGTACCCTAGATTTTACCCTCGCACCCCTTTTCGTAAGGTTAATGTACCACGAAGGAATATGCTATGTATACGTGTGTGTGTGTGCGTGTATATATATATATATATATATATATATATACACGTAGAAAAGGAGAGTTTAACGACATCCCCTAGAAAAAGGGAAAGGGATAATATTTCGATGGTAACCTTCTCTTACGTACTTGTTGCATGAATTTTCGTATAATTCCTTTAGAATACTTCGTTACGTTAACTTACGTTTGCGAAAGGATGATATATATATATATAAATATATATTTTGGACGTATCGTAATAACCGAAGTGTTTCTTTCGGTTAACCAAACGTGTTGGAAATTTGACCACAAACGGACTGGTGGTCCATGTCGAACCAGGGGGTGGGGGAAGGGGAAACGCTATGATGGAAAAGTCAGGACACGTTAGCTTTGGTTAGAAACGAGAAGCTTTCGGTGTTCCGAATTCGGTGAGAGACATACGTATACATACATACATACATACATACATACATACATACATACATACATACATACATACATACATACATACATACATACATACGTACATACATATGTACGTAGCATATATGGACCGGCCGAATTCGAGCCGACGGATTTACGGGATCCGGATTATCCAGGTAATCCGGTCTGCGCGAAGTTTGCAAGCATCGTCCTTATCCCTGTCTAGAATTCGATCTATCGATACGACCTCCTCCCACTCGTTTATTCCTTTTTTTTCTCTCTCTCTCTCTCTTTTACCACCCCAAACCACCCCTACTTTTTCGTTTTCTTTCTTTTTCCTTTTATTTTTGTTGTTGTTCTTCTTCTTCTTCTTCGCCTCCTTTTTGACCGAAACACACACACACACAAGCCGTTGGAGTCGAAGATCCATCGGATTTATGGAGGTGGATCAACAAGTATCGAAAGGACTTTTTCTTTTTCCTTTTTTCTTATCGGAGTTAACATCCCTCCCCTCCATACTCTCCCCGTTGTTTTGCGTCACACTTTTTTCTTTTTTTTTTTTTTTCTTTTTTTTTGATTTTGATTTGCAGAAAGACCTTGAAAAATTTCATTCAATAATACTAACCCGACCCCCATAAATCATTCGTTATTGTCGCATGTCGATGATCGTAATGTCGACATTCTTTGCAAATTTTTCTACAATTTTTCCTTTGTTTTTTTTTTTAATTATTTTAAAGAAAGAGAGAGAGAGAGAGAGAGAAAAGAATTTGAGCTTACTTCGCGTGACACACCGTACGATTACATATTTCAGGATAAAAGAGTATCGAACGGTCTTCCAAAATGCGTTTCTTTGGAAACAGTCGACACGTCAGTTTCTCGCCTCGTTTTCTCGCTTTTGAGAAAGAGAAGTAGAGAGATGTGTGTGTGTGTGTGTGTGCTGGGAGGGGGAAGAAAAAAGAAGAAAGACAGAAAGAGAGAGAGAGAGAGAGAAGAAGAATAGAAAAGAAAGGAAAAAGAGAAGAAATCAATGTTCCAAATCTTTGAAATCGCACGTACATTTCTCCAATAACATCGAGTTCTCTTTGCGATATCCCCGTTTTTCCTATGAGACCAATGGGAGTTTACAAATTTTCGAATTCTCAATTATTTGTTCTTTTTTCATTTCTTTTCTCTTCAATTCTCTTTTTCCTTCGAATCAGCCTGAGAAACGTTTGCTATTTGTGTGCGTTTCAAAAGTGTCTCGAATATTTCGTTTATTGTTCCTCTTCATTTATTTTCTTTTGTTTTTTTTTTATTTTATTTTTCTTTTTATTTTTCCTTTCCTTTTTTTCTTTTCCTTTTTATTCCAAGGGAAAATAGGAATTATAATGTACAATTTTTGTGGGATAATCGAGATATGAACTGTCGATCGTGATACGGTGCGTTAAAAAGACAGAGTGAATGAGAGAGAGAGAGAGAGAGAGAGAGAGAGAGAGAGAGAGAGGGGGGGGTGAGGGTGGAGGGAAGGGGAGGGAAAGAGGACGCACACAGGCACACATATATTGAAAATAAAATTTCTCTTATCCCTCTCGAATATTGGACGTGAACGTCGATCGAAATATTTTAGATACCTACTATACACGATTTATACAAATTTGCATTTCATATTCGCTTTTTATCGGGGAAAATTTCATTTTTAGTTGGATAGACAGAGCTAAAAGATATATATATATATATATATACATTCTCATAGCGTTAAAGCCGATCGAATATTTTCAACGGCTAATCCTGGCTTCGCTTCGCCGGAGCTACTAAAACTTCTCTTCGTAGGATTCGGAGCGAGAGAGATAATTGATTAATTAATGAAATAATCTATAGTATGATGTTTGGCCACACCCACCCCTTTCTCAACGTCCCTCACGATTACTTCTTCCTCTTCTTCTTCCCGTTTCCTTTATCTTATACGGCCCGGATATTGCCGGCCGAGTTTAACGGAGTTGGAACATGCAAATTTCGGTAATCTCGAAGGTATATATAACTATTTTCCTCTTTGGTGATTCTTAATTAAAATTCCATGCCCTACCTTTTTTGCACTTTTTCCAACCCCACCCTCTTCTTTCTCTTTCTCTTTTCATCTTTGACTTCTCTGAAAAAATTCTTTCTTTTTTTTTTTTTTTTTTTTTTTTTTTCGTTTCGTTTTCCTTTCCTCTTCCGCGCCCTTCTCATCCTCCTCTCTCCGACCCTCTTCGACCCCGCACAGATACCGACACTTCCAACCCACCCTCTATACACCCTCTCACTACCAACACCGCCATCGTTATTTTCATTTCAGCTAAAAAGTCAGACCAAAGTCATCCTAGTCCCGCTTATTTGCGAGATGTTCCTATTCTAATCTCTATCTTTTTCTATTTCTCTCTCTCTCTCTCTCTCTCTCTCTTTCTCTTTCCAGATATTGTCCGGAAGTAGGCCGCCTAAGAGTGTAGTAATAACGGGCTTTTATTGCGCAATTATCGGCATAGTAGTATTGCCGAAGGGCTCTCGACTAAGAGGAGCAAAATCATACTTACGATAATTCCCTCTCGATAGTCACGCGTTGGAATACTTAACGTACGATATATAGATATCGATCATGTTCGAATCTTTCCTAAGATTTCCTTTTCGTTTTTATTTGATTTTATTTGATTTTCTTTCATTTCATTCGATTCGATTCGATTTCATTTCATTTCATTTCATTTCACTTCATTTCATTTTATTTATTTATTTATTTATTTTCGTCTAATTTCCTCGTACGCGCGTATCGTTTCAAATCATTTCTCGAATAATTTTATTTTTTTTTTCTTTTTATTTTATTTCTGTCGTTAAGTTTTTGCTTTAGTTCTTTTTTTTTTTTTTCGTTTCCTTTCTTTTCTTTTCTTTTCTTTTCTTTTTTTTTTCTTCTTAAGGGAAGACAGTGAGAAATATCGCGGAGGATGATTTCAAAGTTTAAAGTCCCTAGTATCTATCTCTGTCTCTCTCTCTCTCTCTCTCTCTCTCTCTCTCTATCTATCTATGTATCTCTATCTCTCTTTCTGTCTCGGCTAAATAATTTGAATACATCTAAATGTCAAATGTCGATGTTTACTATGGTAGTTTCTGCAGATTGTCAGAGAGAGATTACCTTAAATTACGTCCTTCTTTCATCGTTTGAACGTGCCTCCGATGGGGATACATCATTCTCAGTGGATGGATGTTTCAATTCCCGTTGGAATTGAGATAGCGACTGAAAGATAGAAAGAGATGGTGAGAAGGAAAAAAGGACTTTTCGAATTATACGACATGCAATGTAAATTTTAACGAAGTAGTGACTTTAATATGAGGGATCAAAAGAACCCAAAGGAGGTTACATATTTATTCTTTTTATGTCATTCGATATATTATACCTCTCTCTCTCTCTCTCTCTCTTTCTCTCTCTCTCTCTCTGTCTCTCTACGTTCCTTTCTTTATATTATGTCCATACAGTATGGCGTATATTTTTCTTACAAATAAAATTCATACATCGTAGAGGGTTTTAATTATCGTTAATATCGTTAGTACATTAATATTGAAATGCTAAATTTTAATCTTATTTTCTTTTTATTTTTTTTTCTATTTTAATAACATTAATATTATCGCTCTCTCTCTCTCTCTCTCTCTCTTTCTCTTACTCCTTTCCTCTAAAATTGATATATATATATATATATGTTAATTATACTATTGGTAACGATTTATTATATATTATATATTATCACTAATTAATATAATGGACGAGGAATTATTGTTATACCATTAATATACCAACAGTATGAGTATAATATTAATACCATATCATATTACTATATTATCGTTTTATAATGTTACATATCCATACATTGATACTAACGATATAATACAAAACGATAACGCACTACAATACGGTCAACCAAAATAATACGAGCAACGAAATATCTTTATTTTTTTTTTTTTTTTTATTTTTTTTTTGCACCCCTCATATATCCTCTCTTTCCTTTCCTTATCTTTTCTACTTCAATCGAAGTCGTCGAATTTCCTTTCGTCTTCTTTCCCTTTTTAATGTTCTCTTCTGAATTACTTTTTAGCGTTTCATTCAGGAAAATTGAGAAAGAAAAAGAAAATAAAGGAAAGAATAGTAAAAAAAAAAAAAAAAAAAAAAAAAAATCGCTCGTCAGAAGCGTCCGTTCGCTTGAAAAATGAAATCCAACAGTGTTTGATCGATGACGACGATCATATATGAAACTATATATATATATATATATATATATATATATATATATATATATATATATATATATATATATATATCGTGTTACGTATGCATCTATTCAACGATTTTGCACGTGTTCCCAAAGTGGGACACCCAAGGAGGGGTGCAATATCGATGCCCTTTCATTGCGTAATTATGCATAGGTGGTGTAAGAGTTCTTGTCAATGTAGGACAAGTGACGATGCTCCCCAACCGTGATTGCATAAAGAACGTGTCTTTTCTCTCTCTCTCTCTCTCTCTCTCTCTCTCTCTCTCTCTCCTCAATTATATATATTTCTTATCACGTACGATCGAGTATTACGTGCATACCTCTTTTACAATTTACAACGAACCGAACGAATACCGCATAACGGACATTTTGATAAAATCGATCGACGGATTCGTTTGGGAAAACAAAGAAAAACAAACCAAAAAAATAGAAACAAAAATCAAAAAAAAAAAAAAAAAGGAGAAAAACAAAAGAAAGGAAAGGAGAAGAGAAGAGAAGGTACCGTACAAGATAGCGCGCGGGATTTCTTCGTATAAAGATTATTTTTATAAAACCCGATACGGTCGGGTTGGAGAAAAAGGTTAAGTAAAGAAGATATAACTCGATAAATGAATAAATGAGCGAGTAAATATATACTTAAAAAAAAAAAAAAAATAAGAAAGAATGGGAAGAGGAAAGGAAAGATAGGGGTACTTGCATTTTCTTTGTTAGAAGTAAAGGTAGTTCGTTCTGTTACATCGTCGAGTTAATTAAAGGTAGTACTGTATGAGGAGGGGAGGGGGTGGGAGGGGGATGAAAAACAGATAACAGAAACGAGATTATAACGGGAAGCGATTCGCGAGCTGTGCACTTTTCTTTTCTTCGTTTTCTTTTTTTTTTTTTTATTTTATTTTATTTTGTTTTATTTTATTTTATTTTTTTTGGTTTTTCTATCTTCTCTCTCTCTCTCTCTCTCTCTCTCTCTCTCTCTCTGTCTCTCTTTTTCTTAACGAAGACACGAAGAATGAAAAATTAGATAACCCAGTGGACTCTGTTAATGTTTTCGACGCTTTAAAGTGTGTGTGTGTGTGTTTTGCACGGAGGGTGGATGGTGATTTTTGTCTAGGGTGGAGAAAGAAAGAAAGAAAGAAAAAACGACGACGACGAAGATTACGAATTTAAGAGAATTTAGAGAGCGAAAAAATGCGAGAGAATTAGTGTTGTAGAACCCTATGATCGTCGTTCGAAAGCATCCCTAGATGATCGTAAAACAAGATTACGAGCGTGAAAAGTTTTTCAAGTGTGATAAAACCGAGAGGAGAGAGAGAGAGAGAGAGAGAGAGAGAGAGAGAGAATGAAGTCGAGTAAGGGAATCGACGATCTCTCAATATGTAATACGATTTTATATATTTATTATTAGATGGTCTAACAAAAGGCCGACCATAAAAAAATTCCGATACATTTTATGTACCTATATATAAAAAAAAAAAAAAAAAAAAAAAAAAAAAAGAGGAAAAAAGGAAAGAAAACAAATAAGGAAGGAAGAAAGAAAATGAATATTTACGAATATCTGTTGAATTCATTAAAAAGTTTCTCTCTCGGTTTTATGCATATAATAAAAAACAAAATATATATATATATATAATATAAATTCATCTACAAATTCTTTTCGTAAACTTTAGTTAGAAACATTCTATTTATTTGAAAACCGTTTGAAGGAATAATAATAAGAATAAGAAGAAGAAAAAAGACGAAATAAATGAAACATACAAGAAAGAAAAAAAGAAATAACTTTCGGCAAGATAAATAATATTTCAGATGTTGTTTTCGATCGATTTTCTCAATACGTGTATATATATATATATATATATATATATACATCCCAGTATCTCTCTCTCTCTCTCTCTCTCTCTCTCTCTCTCTCTATCTATCTATAATTTATATCCTCATAGCAAGACCGAACATTCGCAATTCTAACGAGACAGGGACGATTTGTTTCCAGAAGTACACCATCGCTTTTCCGTATAGCCCTTTTCGTGGGGATTTTGGAGATTCTGATGAAGGGAGGTAAGAGTAGAGAAGGAGGTAAAAGGGATACAAGAGAGTAGTCGAGGGTGGTGGGTGGGTGGGGGGGGGAGACTAGTCCCTTCCTCTCCTCTCCTCCTCCTCCTTCTTCTCCTTCTCTCTATCTATCCATCTCTCTGTCTCTCTCTCTCTCTCTCTCTCTCTCTCTCTCTCTATCTATCTATCTATCTCTCTCTCTTTCTCTCACTTATCCCGTACACGGGCTCGTACTTCTTCGGTCTAACATTGCAAATATAATTTTCCTTGCCCTCACCCTCTCCCTCCCTCCCTCCCTCCCTCCCCCCGCAAGTCTGAAGATCGATATACACCACCACGCCTCTCACCAGGGCAACCATACGAGCAACTTCGCTTCTCCGTTCTCAACATCAGCTATCCCCACTTCTTTCATTCTCCCTCCCTCTCTCCCTCTCTCTCTGTCTGTCTATCTATCTATCCTTCTCTTTCCTCACACAAACACACGCAGAGAAGAGAGAGAGAGAGAGAGAGACCCATTCCATATCCACTTGTCCATACTGTGCCAGTCTCGTGTCTCACCTTAGGCTCTCTGTTCCTTCCGTTTTCTCTTACTCTCTCTCTCTCTCTCTCTCTCTCTATCCACTTGTTTCCCCTTTATCGTCGTTTCTTTCTTTCTCCATCTTTTTCAGTTCTCTTCAGCACCACCTGTGCGCCTATATTCACCGAGAGCATAGATATCTTTCGAACTTTTACTCCGTCATGGAAATTCAAATCTTTGCTCTCTCAGACTTTAAACCCTTGAGCAAAACGTTGGGAAACCGTTCCATTGGGTCGTCCTTGAAAGAACAATGGTTTTTACTTCTTCTCTCTCTCTCTCTTTTTCTCTCTTTCTTTCTTTATTTTTTTATTTTTTTATTTTTTTGTTTTATTTTCACAAACTCGCGCACGGACACGTATACATGCATACATATATACGTACGTGTATTGCACAGAGAGAGAGAGAGAGAGAGAGAGAGAGAGAGAGAGAGAGAGAGAGAGAGAATCTAACTCATAAAATTTTCTTTCTTTTATTCTAGAAAAAAGAGAGAGAGAGAGAGAGAGAGAGAGAGAGATGTATGTAAATATGGTTTTTAGTCTACTTTAAGAATTTCATTTTGGTATTTGAAAGTAGAACGCTTAGAATTGTAACGTTATGCTTTCAAAGATTTGCTCCCTGCCCTCCCCTCCCTCCTCATCCCCTACCCCCCCCCCCCTCTCTCTCATTCACACATACGCACACGAACGCACGAATACGTACACCTCGAATCTCCGTACAATGTTTCTCCCTCCCCCAGAGATATGTAAGTACTAACTTTTACATTTTAGGCTTTATCAAGCTCGTTTCCATGTTAATTATCGCTAACGTTGATATTTCCAAGCATTTCTCTCCTTTGTTAATACTAATGAAACGACGAATGAGCACGAATGCTCGCGTGTTCCAAATTTTGTTTCCGCACGCATACCCTCTTCTTCTTCCATCCTTTTTTTTCTTTTTCTTTTTCTTTTTGCTTGTCTTCCTTCTTTCGTTTCGTCGATTGGATTTTTCTACTTTTCTTTCCCCTTTCTCCTACTTTCTTTTCTATTCCTTTCTTTCCTCTCCCTTTTTGACCGTGGCAAACATTTCAGAAACGACTTTTGATCCGCTCACTTCTCGATCGTTGTCATTATTTGCCGTTGCTATATTCTCTTTTTCCTTTTTATTTTTTCTGTCTTTTTTTTTTTTTTTTTTTTTTTAATTATTATTTCTTTCCTTTCTTCTTTTTTTTTTCTTCTTTTGCCTTTTCCCTCCGCAATGTTTCTTAACTTTTTATCTGCATTTTTCATTTTGTTTTCGTTTAATTTTTTTGTTATCTCTTTTTACCTCTTTCTTTTCTTTTCTTTTACGTTTAAATATTCCAACACCGTGGACGCATACGATGAACAACGATATCAACAACAACAACAACAACAACAACAACATTTTTCTCTCGACGACTTATAGTTATCTCGGAAAAGCATAATTTATGATTGCGAGAATAACGCAACGCGGGCACACAATGGAGGAGAAGAAGGAGGCGGCTACTATTAAATCATAATCGTAGCTGCGAGCACGGTACTCTCGTTAAGAGTAGTGTTGTGTGCCTCCTTTCGAGTAATAAAATGGGAGAGGAAAAATAGAGAAAGCTTTGTCGTGTCTTTCTCGACGAGAAAAAGAGAAACCCCCGGGGTTGGGGAGGGGGGGGGGGAAAGTATTAAAAAAGAAAGAGGAAGAAAAAGCAAAAGGAAAAAGAAAAATAAATAAATAAGAAAAATCCCCAGCGAGGGTTAGAGAATAAATATGATAACGCGTATTCCTTATTCCCTTTTCTATCTTTATCACCGTCCTACTATATAACAATTTTACAATGCTCTTCACGAACAAAGCTTTCGTTTTGACTTTTCGCGTTTTTATTCTTTCATTTGTTTTTTATTTTCATTTTCGTTTTTATTTTCATTTTTATTTTTATTATTATTATTATTATTACTGGCTTGTTCGAAAAGTTCGGTCTCGCTTTTCTCAGTTTACGTATGAACCGTGCACGTGTGTGTGTGTGTGTGTGTGTGTGTGTGTGTGTGTGTGTGTGTGTGTGTGTGTGACAAAACACATCAGTATTTACACGTATAACTATACTACAAAAATATTATTAGTTTCGTGCGGATAGTGAAATACACGGGATACTCGTTATATAACTCTTTCTCTCTCTCTCTCTCTCTCTCTCTCTCTCTCACACACACACATTTATTTATTTATTTATTTATTTTTGTACTTTTTTCTTTTTGGTCGTTCAATAATTAATTTCAATATCGCGACCCATCGACGGAACAAAAGGTGCGATATATATATATATATATATATATATATACATACATATATTTTTTTTTACGGGCCAGCGTAACGTTACGCGTTTTGTTATTTTTTTGTACTCTTCCTCTTTTCTTCTTCTTTTTTTTTTTTTTTTTTCCAAATGGAACTCGCACGATTTGAGACGATCGTCGACGTAATTTCGTTTGAGCATAAAGGGGTGGGTGGGGGGGGGGGGGGTGTCCGTGAAATTCGAGCTGTCATACGATAAATCCTCTTGATTGCACGCTAATATTCCTTTTGTTTGCATGTAACCCACCCCCACCCCTTAAATTACTACGGCTGACCTGGTTCGAGTTCGAGTTCGAGTTCGAGTTCGAGTTCGAGTTTTAGTTCGATATCGGACCGAAATTGTGCTACGGTTTAAGTAGAAATTCGAGTGCCCTCTTTCGTTTCGAAGAAATGGATGCTGGGTGAAAGAGAGGGGGTGGGGGTGGGGGGGGGGGTCGGAGAGAAAGGGTAGACTGAACCAAACAATCGATGTATCGTCAAACGAAATGCCTTTTTTTTTCTTCTCTCCTTTTTTTTTTTTTTTTTTTCTTTTTTTCTCTCCTTGTCCACCGCTACTCCGAGTAAAAGGATTTTTACGGGTGAAAATGAAAGAGCACGGAGACAATTAGAATGCGAGAAAGAGAAAGAGAGAGATAGGGACAAAGTGGTAGGAAAGGGGGAGGGGAGGGGAGGGGAGGGGGGCGAATCGTATCGTAGATTTTTCAACGGAACGGACGCGTTCACCTCGTGAAAGTTCGAAAAATCACATTGAAATATCGAATCCGAAATAGGAGGACGACCACTTTGCTTTAATGTTTTTCTTTTCTCCTTTTTCTTTTTCTTTTTTCTTTTCCTTTTCTTTTATTTTTTATTTTATTTTATTTTATTCGAGGAATACGGACGAAGTCGTCGTTTCGAACGAATGAGATAAGATAGACCCGTTGGAATCGAGTGCAATTTTCCAAACGGGAGAATATTCAATCGATTTACATATATGTACTACATATATGTACTCGGGTATATTGTCAGTGTGTGTGTTGTGTGTGTGTGTGTGTGTGTGTAGGCGATGTGCGGCTATGTACTTCAGCTACGATATTTTCGATCGTTGATACATTTCTAAAGGATTTTATTTTCGTTGCAATATATATATATATACATATATTCTTTTGTGTCTTGTTTTTCTTTCTTTTGTACATATATATATATATATATATAAAATTATTTTGTCCTTTCTAAAAGAAGGTTAATTTTTTTTTCTTTTTCTTTTTTAACCTAAAGCCCGCGCTGCGATTCATATTGGCCATTCCCAATACTTGTACAAATTTGATCAATATATAATTAATACCACGTTGAGTATAACTCTTTTACTGTTACGATTATGCCATATTAAATTATACCAAATCGATTGATCAATAGGAAGTAACAATTAATTCATTAAAAAACAATAAACGCGCACGAACAAAGTTAAATTGTATTTCGCATTTTATTCACTTTCTTCGATCTCCACTTCTCTTTGATCTCAACAAAAAAGAGAGAGAGAGAAAGAGAGAGAGGAAGAAGAAGAACAACAAACAAACGTAATACGAGACAAAACAAAACAAAACAAAATAATAATAATAATAATATTAATAATAATAATTAAAAAAAAGAAGAAGTAAATCAATAAATAATCGCTGTGTACGATTGGAATGAGTTTAGGAATTTGAAAACTTTTGAAAGAAAAGTTAGAAGTAACGAACGAGTGTTATCGCGAATTGTCTTGTATATAAAGAGGGGGTAACCGATCGCATGAAAAATGAAGAGTTGGAAGGAAGAGGGAGGGCTAGGAGGAAGCTAGGAGGAAGAGGAAGAGGAAGAGGAAGAGAGAGAGAGAGGGAGTATACACGCAGTGCGACGATTTGCCAAGGCAAATCAATTTTTCCATCTCTCTCTCTCTCTTCTCTCTCTCTCTCTCTCTCTCTCTCTCTCCAGCTTCTGTCCGTACTACTCGTTGAAGTGAATTTATCGACCAGTTTGTCCGTAAACTTTATCCGGTAGGGTATAACCAACCTAATCAAAATATCCTTTTCCTTTTGGTAGGATGGATCTAGTTCGCAAGACGTGTTATTAATAACACCATAACGAGGAACGGACGTGCTCGAGGATGCATTTAATCGTACCCACGAGTCTTCCTCGAACTTCCTTCCACTATCCTGAACTCTCATCCTTCGTCCTTCCTTCATCCTCCTTCCTCCTTTACTACTCCTCCCAGCAGTACCTTCTCTTCATCTTCAGTCACACCCAGTTCTCATCACTAATCTTATTTCCCGTTTCCTTACTATAAAACGTTCGATATGTTTCATTATTTCTAACGATTTATATCGAAATTAATTACTTTTGCAAGTCTCTCTCTCTCTCTCTCTCTCTCTCTCTCTCTCTCTCTCTCTCTCTCTCTTTCTTTAAGTAAGTCCGACAACTTTTTCAAAGGAATCGTTCCAAGAAGTAAGTTTTCTTTTCCTTCTCGTGTTTGTTCCCATCCTTTTCTTTTTTCTATATAAGATTGAAGAGGGAAAAAAAGAGAGAGAGAGAGAGAGAGAGACACGGCTAGAAAGAAAATTAACTCTCATGGCCAATGTTTCAACGTGCCGAATAGAAAAGTAGTAGTAGTAAGAGAACTCGTTATTCGATTTTCTTCTTCTTCTTTCGAAAGAATTTTCTTAGCGACTTGACGTTCCCCGAGGAAATGTATATTTTCTCTTTTTATCTCTTTCTCTTTCTCTCTCTTTCTCTCTTTTCTACTTTCCAAATCTTTCTCTCTTTCACTTTGATCAACACCCATGTTGTCTCTTTGTTTTTCCGAAAACACGAAAGAGGGAGCAAGTACAGGGGTCAATAGTTCTTCTTTTTACTCGTTTATTTATTTACTTATTTACTTATTTATTTATTTATTTATTTATTTATTTATTTACTATTTATTCGTTTTTCTTTCCTACCGTTATTTCTTTTTTCTTTTTGTAAGATAATTTTCGTAAGATAATTTCTTTTCTTTTCTTTTCTTTTCTTTTTTTTTTTCCACTCGAAAATTTTTTTCGCCGCTCCGAAAAACGACGGATCACGTTCGTTCGACCTTCTCTTTTTCATTCATTAATTTTTTTTTATTAACCTATTTTTTCCCCTCTAATAATATAGAAATATTTTGATAACGTTAAAAGTAACCGGATATTACGTTGTACCAACGAACTTTATGGAAATGGAATGGATTCGGTTATGAGTGATATAATTGGAGATTCGTTCGGGCAAATATGTGGATTATATAAATTATCAAATAACATTAACCGGCTATGCACTCTCGGAGAAATTGGATAATCAGAGTGAGCGTTCCTTTTACGGATTAGAAATGTATCGTTGTAAGTATATTAATCTTTATTGAGTAATATAAAAGTGAAATATTTGATATGTAACATTATGCGTTGATCATTGCCACTAGGACGAATGAATTTTATTTCGTAGTTTTTTAATAATTTTTTTTTTTTTTTTTAATTCTTTCTTTATTTCTCCTCGGACAAATTGTTCTGCCTTAAACGCAATCGTCCGTATTTAAAAA
>OU964976.1:5280114-5290114 GCA_918808275.2 Dolichovespula sylvestris
AAAAAAGCAAAACCAAAGAAAGAAAAAAAAAAAAAAAAGAAAAAAAGGGAATAGGTTGAAAATGAATGTAATCGTTAGGTTATTTAATTAACGTACGGTGCGCTCAACATTTATCTTTGCTTACAGATTTCTTTGGTTAAAAAAAAAAAAAAAAAAAGAGATTTACGTCGAGCTTCCTCGAAGAATTTCAAGTATAAGAAAGAATGAGTCGTGCGATCAGACTTTACTGTTAATTACGATTCTATCTTCTCGTCTCATTTTCTCAATCTTTCTCTTTCTCTCTCTCTCTCTCTCTCTCTCTCTCTCTCTCTCTCTCTTTACGTGCAGAGAACTCGGTGCATAAGCTCGTAAGGAGGCGGTGGATATAAGAACGCGAGCGTAGAGAGGGAAGTCGTTTAAGTTACGAAGAAAAGCATTGTTTCTTAGAAAGCCAGCCATTAAGGTCTTAACGATAAAATCTTAACGATAATAAACAACATAGCGCACTCTCCTCCTTTCCCCTCTCACTCGCTCATCCATCCCTCATTCTCACTCACTCTCTCTATCTCTCTCACTCTCTCTCTCTCTCTCTCTCTCACTCATTCATTCTCACTCTATCCCTCGAGTAGACTTTATAATCCGGGCTTGGGATCTAAATTCGCTTTGGGTATGCGAGTTCCGTACGGGTTTGAATTTGAATCTTGTGGGCTCTCCGTCGATATTCTTCGTACCTTACGCGAGGTAGTACACAACTCGTGTATGGTACTATAATGTGTGTGTGTGTGTGTGTGTGTGTGTGTGTGTGTGTGTGTGTGTGTGTGTGTGTGTGTGTGTGTGTGTGTGTGTGTGTGTGTGTGTGTGCGTGCGTGCGTGCGTGCGTGCGTTGAAACGTGCCTAAGGTAAAACCCCCTAGGAGTAATCCTCAAACTAAAAGAGAGAAAAAGAAAGAGAGAGAGAGAGAGAGAGAGAGAGAGAGAGAGAGAGAGAGAGAGGGAGTTTGCAATATTCGTCTCATTCATAATTTAGTGGAAGGATTGAAGAAAGTACGAATAGTCCCCCGTCCCTTTTGTCCTGTTTTGCGATACCCCTTGAATGGGCTTTTCAAAAGGGTTGGGCTTTTATTATTTCACGACGACGAACCATTTCTCTCTCTCTCTCTCTCTCTCTCTCTCTCTCTCTCTCTCTCTCTCTCTCTCTCTCTCTCATCGTCTGATGATGTAAATGCACATGCGTGCGCCTTTTCACAAATTATTTTCTCACTTCGCTATTTTTTCTCTCTATTTTTCTATTTTTTTTTTTTACACGCGCGTGCACACACACACACACACACACACACACACTCTCTCTCTCTAAAATTTTTTCACTCCTCTAATTCCTCTATTCCTCTATTCCTCTGTGTCACCTACGTCAAACTCTTCAAAAAGTATATTTTGTCGTCATACTTTTTTTACTCCATACAAAATCATGAAACATGACGCTACTCTTTCCTCCCTCTCTCTCTCTCTCTCTCTCTCTCTCTCTTGTTATTCTTTCTCTCTCTCTCTCTCTCTCTCTCTCTCTGTTTTTTGTTTTTTCAATTATACTTTGAAAAAAAACGTATGAAAAGGGTGGGAAGAGAAGAAATTATGAATTGGAACGAGGTCGACGTTGACTATATCTCGTGGACAAAAGTTTATCGTTGTAATTTTGACGTAACTTGCAATCATTCTTGCTTTCATGGAATCGTCCTGATGACCGTCCAAACACATATTCTCTCTCTCTCTCTCTCTATCTCTCTCTCTCTCTCACTCAATCTCTTTTTCTTTCTCCCTTTAAGAGAGAAAAGGATGATACGCGTACAGCGAGCGTAACTAGTCTGCTATAATATAATAATTTCATTTAACGAATCGTTTAACGTATATAATAGTTGTGTGTGTGTGTGTGTGTGTGTGTGTGTGTGTGTGTGTGTGTGTGTTATGCGGCTGACTATATACCGCCTTTTACCACTGACTTCCATTCACTCGATTTTTATTTCTCATTCGATGCTTGTCCCTTTTGCCTTTTCAACATGTTCCACGGTGTCTTTCTTTTTTAATCCATCTCTCTCTCTCTCTCTCTCTCTCTCTCTCTCTCTTTTTAAGTAGAAAAAAAAGATATCTTAAATGTGCAGACAAATTTTCTAATCGTTGAATAGGAAACAAATGAAAAGTTTGACCAAATATATCCACGCAATAGGTTTTCTTTTCTTTTCTTTTCTTTTTTTTTTTTTTTCTCAGAATTTATTCATCGAAACGAAAAAATTGTAGGAATGCGCAACGAGGAGAATATTTTCTATTTTTATGCTTTTCAAATGTGCAAATGTGTTCCATTGTGTGTGTCTCTCTCTCTCTCTCTCGTTAAAAAAAAAAGAGAGAGAAAAAAAATACATTTGAAACAGTGGACGTACAAATTTTTCTAAAAGGAAATTAATTTTACTTTCACAAAACCGACAGATATCGTATTGTCCTTTTTTTTTTTATTTTGTTCATTTCTCTCTCTCTCTCTCTCTCTCTCTCTCTCTCTCTCTCACTCTCTCTATTTTCCTTTTTTCTTCGTGATTTATCGAAGCGGAAAAATATTTGGAATATTACGCGTTAGATCGTTCGTAACGTTTGGAAGAAAAAAGGAATAAAAATATAAATGGATAAATAAATAAACGGATGGATGGATGGATGGGCGGGCGAATGAATTGAAAAAAAAAAAAGTTTGAAAAAAGAGAAATAAATAAAAAAATAAAAAAAATGAGAGAAGAAGAAGAATGTAGGGTATAACGTTCGGAAAAAGGGATCACGGTGGGGTGGTATGATGGTTAACGGGCGGTAAAACGTTTTGGAATCGTTTGTTGTTGGCGGAGAATATTTAGGAACCGATGCGTAGAGTATGGACGACCGGAGCGAATCTATGTACATACGTTCATTTCATGGCTCGAATGACAAAGCAAAATATCGTTGTACGATCAGACCTGAAATGCGGTCGTCCGGGCTTTTCCCCGATAATTTTCTTTTCTCTTTTGCAACGACACAGGTACATACAGGTTTATACATACATACATACATACATATATATATACACTCATATATATATATATATATATATATATATACATTGTATGCGCCCATGTGCAATATCATTCTCGATGACTACGACTTTTCTATTGAATCGAGAAAATAAATTGATTTGAAAGAGTAAATGTGTATATATATATATATACATATATATTATATGTAAATGTATATATGTAAATTATACATTTACATATTATATGTAAATGTGTATGTATATATATATATATATATATATGTAATACATACACATGATTATGTTCTCTCTTTGTGTGTGTGTATGTTTGTGTGTACGTGCGCGTGAAAGAGAGAGAGAGAGAGAGAGAGAGAGAGAGAGAGAGAGAGAGAGAGAGAGAGAGAGAGAGAGAGAGAGAGAATGGAGTTCAGTGTCATTAGCGTCAGCATAGGATACCAAATTCGCTTTCAACGAAATTAGGTAACGTAACCGCGTCGAGCCACTAAATACCGAACATGGTACCCTTGTTAGGCTTGCAAATTTCGATCTATTCAACCGGACACGAACGTAATTTTCGATACATCGTTTCTAACAGAAATTTTCCGCTCGCTGCCTCCCCGTTCACAATTCTATTTTATCTAATTTCTCGCTTTCTTTTTTCTTTTTTTTGTTTTTTTTTTTCAACGAAAATTTACTTGTTTATGATTAATTATCCATTAATCAACGTGATTTTATAAATCTATCGAAGTCTGCTTTTCTTTTGTCCTTTTGCTTTCTTTTCCAAGATAAGACGATCGAACCTCATGAGACTTTGTTCATAAAAATTGTTTATAACAAATTGTTAATTAATTATCAACGATACGTTGAGAAAATAAATAAAATTGCGCTCTTTAAAATGATATACGATTCAAGTCTCTACGACTTTTAGTTCCGGAAATATATCCACGTGAACGATGGACGTGGTTATTAACGATATAGAGAGAAAAATTGTTCGTTAGATTGAAAAAAAAAAAAAAGGTAATTTGTTCATGTCGATTAATTATCAATTAATACAATTTTATGAGCCGGTCGAAATCCGTGTTTCTCTTTTCGTCGAAAAATATAAGACGATTTCGCTTCGTAAGAGGTTTGTTTGTTTTTTTTTTTTTTAATTGTTTATAACGAATTGTTAATCGATCGTCAACGATACGTTGAAAAAAGAAAGAAGAAAAAACGAAGAAAATTTTGCCCTTCAAAATGGCGTTCGATTCGAGTTTCTACGATTTTTAGTTTCGGAGATATTCGCACATGTCGGTGGAAAAGATTCGCGCGATGTCCCACTGACCTATATAATTTCATTCGAATTAGCTCGGCGACACACTGACCCATATAATTTCCGAGAATTTACTTGGCCTTACTACTACTACTACTACGATTACTACGAACAGCTGTACCGTACGAATTATGAATGAAAATCTTTCGAAGACGATATTTTCCGAACGAAAAGTCGTGGAGACTCGAAAAAAACGTCGTCTTCAAGCGCATTCTATTCTTTATTCGTTCAAACTCTGCAATAATATCGTTATAATAAAATCGATTTTGTTAATAATTTCTTTTTTTTTTTTAAATTGAATTTTTTCCTTCGATCGAATTTTCGTAACGAGAAGTCGTAGAGACTCGAAAAAAACGTCGTTTTCAAGCGCATTCTATTCTTTATTCATTCAAACTCTGCAATAATATCGTTATAATAAAATCGATTTTGTTAATAATTTTTTTTTTAATTGAATTTTTTCCTTCGATCGAATTTTCGTAACGAGAAGTCGTAGAGACTCGAAAAAAACGTCGTTTTCAAGCGCATTCTATTCTTTATTCATTCGAACTCTGCAATAATATCGTTATAATAAAATCGATTTTGTTAATAATTTTTTTTTTTAAATTGAATTTTTTCCTTCGATCGAATTTTCGTAACGAGAAGTCGTAGAGACTCGACAAAAACGTCGTTTTCAAGCGTATTTTATTCAATATTCGTTTAAACAATGAAATTTGTTAATAATTTTAAACGAACTTTCGAACATCTTTTTCTCTCTCTCTCTCTCTCTCTCATTTTTCTTTCCTTTCTCGTAACGAGGACATAGCTCGTGACGAGATTATCTAAATTGCTGTTCCAATTGTTCGTTAAAGAAGAAAAACAAAAAAAGAAAAAAAACAGGATAAAAGATTTATTAATGTTCGACATAGTAAGAAATTGGATGATCGAAAAACTCGAAAGGATTTTCTTTTCGTAATAAGTGTACCACGCTCATTCCACGCTTACTCTGCGCTTTCACGGTGGGGTGGAGAGGGGAGGGAGTGGGTGAAGGCTTATCCCCGTACTTACCTTACACACCATTATTATACCCGTAGAATAATGGTGCGAGGTAAACGCGGAATAACGAGACGCTATAGTAAGCCGAGAAACCATCGCTCTTCTGCCACATTTTAATCGCTCCCACGTATATGATTCCTTAACGATATCTAAATAATAATGATCTCTCTCTATCTCCATCTATCTCTCTTTCTCTTAACGTTAATAATAATTTTTTTTACAATAATTTTTTCTACGCTCATACTTACTACAATACACTTACAGGGTATATCGGATATACGCTTTTAACGTATATGTAATTTATATGCCATCTTTTCGAACGACTCAATAATAATAATGAATTATAAATAATAAAATAATAATTATTGAATAATAAATAATAAATCATGATGATGATGATGATGATGATGATGATGATGATGATGATGATGGTAGTGATGAAAATAAAGGGAAATACTCGATCATTTTTGTTTCAGCGATGGTCGCTTGCTAGAAGGTGATCAAATATTGGCGATAGACGGGCAACCATTGGACTCAAATATATCGCACGAACAAGCGATCTCGATCCTTCAGAAAGCTCGTGGTCTTGTCGAGTTGGTCGTAGCAAGAAGCACCCAAGGTATTTAATTAATCATCTCCTTTCGTCTAAACGCGATCCCTCTTTTTACTTTAATTTTTCTTTTCCTTTTCTTTTATTTTTTATTTTATTTTATTTTATTTTATTTTTTTTTTTTTTATTTTAACGATCTCCAACAACGAAACACGAGCGTCCATTCGTAAACGACATAAACGAATCAACGATCGGATTATCGTTTCAAATCGAAAATTTCGATTTTAAACGAATTCAACACAAATCTCGTAAAAGCGTGCGTCCTTCTTCTTCTTCTTTCTTTTTCGTTTTTATTTTTCCTTTTATTTTCAAAACATCATTTTCATTTTTCATTCTACTCATATATCCTAACACCTTCTCCCTTAATATCCATGTTGTTCTTTGTAGGGTCACCGCGTTAACTTTTACTCGTTTATATTTAACGTATCACGTGAATCCTCAAGTTTTAACTTGCGTATTAAAAGTAATTACGTCCTTTGTAATCCTATTGTTTCACACAAGAGCCTTAGCCAAGATTTAGAAGAATTAAAGTTATATATACATATATATATATATATATCTTTCTCTCTTTACGCAAGTTCGTATATGTTCGCGTGGTATTTTAATTAGCTTCCCGTGCGTAACGTAGATTGATGTATATGGAAAAAAAAAAAAAAAAAAAAGAAAAAAAAATGTACTGTCACTCCCACCCTCCCTCCCTCCCTCCCTCCCTCTTACTCTGCCTCTATCCGAGTATCTTGTCCGATGAAAGGAGTTAGTTGTTCAGAGTTCCCTCTTTGCGGAAAATGGAATTCAGTCGAATAGAATAAAAGCAAAAAGTCCTGTCGATCGGAAGAAGATTGCTTCCGACGACAGAGAGAAAGAAAGAAAGAGAAAGATAGAGGACAGAGAGAGAGAGAGAGAGAGAGAGAGAGAGAAAGAGAGAGGGGAGAGTGACAGAGACAAAGACAGAGAGTAAAAGTTCTTCTATTCCTATCCTAATGGTTTTGCCAAGATAAAAGGGAAAGACTTCCCTTTCCCTTTCCATTCCCACCCCCTCACCCCCTCACCCCCTCCCTCCTCCCTCCTCCTTTTCGTCCCATTTTCGATCGAGCCTTATTGAAATTCGTATAATTTATCAGACATTGGGAATTCTTTGCCGACGGATGAATTGTCCGGAGGTTCGAGTTCGACAGCGGCCGCAGGAGCAGCTGGAGGAGGAGGAGGAGCAGGAGCAGCAGCCGTCTGTGCTGCGGGGAACAACGGCAATAACAACAACAACAACAACAACAACAACAATCAGATTGGCTCGGACAAAGATCAGTCGGTGTCAGTGTCGTCGATCGTCACACCATTACCGACGCCAAAATCGAGTCAGCCTGCTAGCAACACGTCAGTGGCAACACCAACGCCAACACCAACGCCAATACCAACACCAACTTCTACACCAATACCACCGGGCGGCACCATTCACGGAGGCCTCCCCATCGAAAGGAGCCCTTCCGCTGTCAGCGACGCCTCCAAGAGTGGCCCTGACATGGTGGTAAGTATTCTCATACGTCCCTTTCTTTTTTTTTTTTTATTTATTTATTTATTTTTTGTTTTGTTTTTAACGACTCAACGTTGATTTTTTTTATATATACATATACATATACATATACATATACATATACAAATACATAATATATATATATATACGTTGATTTTTTTATATATACATGTGTGTGTGTGTGTGTGTGTGTGTGTGTGTGTGTGTGTGTGTGTGTGTGTGTGTTCGGTCGTCCATAAAATTCGTGCCAATAATATATTTAAGGATAATAATAATAATAATAATAATAATATTTAAATCTTAATAATAAAATTTTTAAGGATAATAATATTATATATTATTATATAAATATTATTATATAATATTATATAAATATTTAAGGATAATAATAATAATAATAATAATAATAATAATAATAATATTTAAATCTTAATAATAAAGTTAATGAAATCACATTTAAATCTTCTGGGTTTTAATTAAATTTTATTAAATAAATAAAATTTAAATCTTCTGGGTTTCAACTTTCCTTTCAAAATCGGCACGATCTTTTCGAACAACCCGATATATATATATATATATATATATATATATATATATCGTCGTTGGTTGATAAATATTTTTTGTTCCGCGCGTCGAGGCCCTCATAGAACCAAACGTTTTGTTAAAATAATCGATCTTACCTGATCGAATGCGAGCCCCGTTGCGATTTATCGCGTCTCTACGATCACGCTTTAACATTCACCGTCTTTCTCTTTTATCTTTTCGATAAATCGTACGTCCTGCGATTTAACAAAACAGAAAAAAAAAAGACAATGAAACGTTATCAACAACGATAACGCCAATCGCAATAACGATAACAAACATCGTTGATGTCGTTAGGATAGATTATTTTTTTTATCGATGTAATATGCAATTAGGGTGGGGGGCGGGGGCGGGGGGAAGGGCGTGGAGGGCCGGAGAAGAATTCGAAGAACGACGAAAGTCATTAAAAACCCATCTAAAAGCAACCGTGCGTTAAGACGGTTAATGGGTCGGATCGCTATAAGATTCGAATTTTTCTCATACGAAATACGTAAGGGAAGATAAAAAAAAAAAGAAAGAAAGAAAGAAGAAAAAAAAAGAAAAAACGTACCTTTAAAGACTTTCCTTCTCTCTCTCTCTCCTTTACCCTATTATTACCTCTTCTCTATCTTTTTCCTTTTTTTTTTCTTTTTTTTTTTTTTTATCAGCATGATATCTCTCTCTTTCTCTCTTTATAACACGCTCCTTTCATCCCAGCTACCGTACTACGACTTTTTCCCAACTCTCCTTATCCCACATCTCCTTATTCTTCTCCTTCACGTCCTTCCTCCTCATCCTCTCCTCCTCCTCCTCCTCCTCCTCCTCCTCCTCCTCCTCCTCCTCCTCCTCCTTCCTCATATCCACTTTTTTTCCCCCTTCCTCATTCACGCAAACTTTTCTGGTTTCCTCAGAAATATTGCTTCGCGTCACGTGGAATTTATCCTCGAAACCCATTACCATATCTTCTTCTTTATCTTTTCATTGTTTCTTTATTTCTTTATTTGTTTCTAAATAAAAAAAAAAAAAAAAAAAAAAAAAATAAATATAATAACAAGGAATGTAGAAAAATGAAAGGAAGGAGCCATCAAAGTCAAAGGCGACGCGAACGTAAAGAAGTAAAGAAGTAGAAAGAGTATAAAGAAGTAAGGGGAGAACGTTTGAAGGAATAAAATGTAAAATTACTTGGGTATACAAAGTTTTCACGAATTAAAAGTTTCCTCTGGGTCTCGTGTTATACGTCGATCGAAAGTAACGTAATCATTATTAGTCGACTTTTTCGTCGTTTTACTTGATTTCTTTCTTTTTTTTTTTTTTATTTTATTTTAGTTTCTTTTTCCTCCTTTTTTTTTTTTTTCTCTTTCTTTCGCTTCCACCTTCCATCGTTCTCTTCCTCGTCCACGTCGTCGTTGTCGTCTTCTCGACGACGATAACGAGCCAAGGAAATCTTATTACATCGTGGACGTGGAAACGACGCGCTATTTGCTACGGCGAAAGAAAAGAAAAAAAAAAAAAAAAAAAGAGGAGTTGCAAACGTTCGAATCGTCAAATTTTATTCTCCCACGTCAGGCGTGATCACGATCGATATAAATCATCTCTTCGATCGTTACCAATACCCATTAACGATTACGACCAACGACACGGATATATGTATATATATATATATATATTTTTTTTTTTTTCTGTTAATAAATTATTGTATAGATGGTTATTCCTACTTCATATTCCTCAACTCTCGCGGATTGAGAGACGCGTTTTTTCATAGGAACGTATCCAAACCCTGTAATTAATTATTATACTTTCGTAGTACAAGGTGGGAACGATAACGATATCCATTAAATATTTATCCTTAAACATTTATCCTTAACGTTGAGACGTTAACTGTAAAAAAAAAGAAAAAAAGAAATGTTAAACATTAATTAATATTCCATATCGAATTACTAAC
>OU964976.1:5292614-5297614 GCA_918808275.2 Dolichovespula sylvestris
GGCGATGCCAGTTACGACAACGGTTATATGTATTCGCAGGAGTCCGACGTGAGTGACGACGAAACGTGTTGATCGGGCTCTATACTACTACCCTAGCTATGCGCTCTCTACCGCGATATCTCGATGCCCCTATAAATTATTATTTGAAAAAAAAAAAAAACAAAGGAAACAAAAGAAACGAACGAACGAACGAACGAACAAAAAAGAAAAATCCACGAGAGCGAACGAAATCGCGAACGAACAAACGAACACACGCACGTGTATTCCGAACGAAATGAAAAACAAAAACAAAAAAAAAAAAGAACGAACGACAAAACACACACACACACACACACATAAAAAAAAATGAATATATAACCATTTATCACATTAGCATATACATACCATTCGCAAATATGCGGATAGGGGCGCGTGAAACACACTTTCGTGATATACATATATATATATATATATATATATTGAACGTGATATTAGAATATAAATGACGAAATGTCGTGCGCGTGTATGCGTGCGCGCCCTTCTCTCTCTCTCTCTCTCTCTCTTTCTCTCTTTATCTCTCTCTCTCTCTCAAGGCAAGAACCAGTCTCATCATGGACGTGGTACCAAGACGCACCCCCGTACCGATCGGAGCGATGCCGGTCATACCTACGGTACCGGTACAAATCCCTGAACTACCTGTACTCACCATGGACGCCATCGATGTTAATTCACTGCCAGAAATGGAGCGTTTCACCGTCGAGCTTAAGAAGGATATTTACGGCCTTGGGATCACTATTGCCGGCTACGTTTGCGAGAAGGGTGAGAGAGCCAGTGATGCTAGAAAACAAAACAAAAAAAAAAGAAACACGGAAAAAAAACTAACTAACTAACTAACTAACTAACTAGCTAGCTAGCTAACTAACAGAATAAATAAAAGTTAACGCGGCAAAAAAAAAAAAAAAAAAAAAAAAAATAAAAAGACGCGCACGAAATGTAATAAGACTATTGTTGGGCGAAAGATGACAGTGAGTTGGACGACGACGGTTGGTAATGAATTTTTCAGAGGAACTATCGGGGATCTTTGTCAAGAGCATAAGCGAGGGTAGCGCGGCGGACTTAAGTAATAAGATACAAATAAACGATAGGATAGTCGAGGTGGACGGTCATTCTCTACAGGGTTATTCGAATCACGAGGCGGTCGAGGTACTTAGAAGTACCGGACAGACCGTGGTTCTTTGCCTGGAAAGATATTTGCGGGGACCAAAGTACGAACAATTACAACAAGCTATTGCCGCGAGCGAGCTTAGACTACCGCAGCCGAGTTCGCCGTCGATAACGAGCCTACCAAGTTTCCCGATAAGCGCGGTGAGTTTCGTTCTATCCTTCTTTTTTTTTTTTTTTTTTTTTTTTAACCTCCACCCCCAACCCTCATGCTTACACCCCGTCTTTTTTTTATTTTTTATTTTTTTTTTAATTCGTTCAAACCTCCTTCTTTGGGTGGAATATAAGATCGAGGATAATAACGAAGTTTGTTTCGTGTTTTTTTTTTTTTTTTTTTTTTCCTTTTAGGACGGCGACACCACGACCGAGATCGAGCCCGAAGGCGAATCCCACACGACCGTAGACAGTGCCGTACTACAGGAGGCTGATCGCGAATTGAGCGGTACGGACGAGTTCGATTACGAGGCTGCTACGAACGTCGAGGCATTACTGAGCGATCCATCGACCGAACTGACGCCACAAATTCGCGGTGCAATTAAATCTAAATGGCAAAAGATCGTAGGACCCGATACCGAGATAGTGGTACGTACGATTGATGATACTTAGGAGTAATTTGATTGGGGGAAAAAAAAATAAAAAAAAAAAAATCGATAATAGGATCATTAACATAGTCCTTCCCGATGACGATGATGATGACGATAAACGACGATGATAAGACGTTGATGATAAAATGTATCCTCTCCTCGCGTCGTATAGGTGGCACAGTTGAAGAAATTCGCGGAGGGTAGCGGGCTTGGTATTAGCTTGGAGGGTACGGTCGACGTTGAAAATGGTCAAGAAGTTAGGCCACATCATTACATACGTTCGATTTTACCCGAGGGCCCGGTAGGTCAAAATGGTACATTGAGATCGGGAGACGAATTGTTGGAGGTAAGATATATATATATGTATGTATATATGCGATTTTCTTACGTTGTCGTTCGTTCGTTTATTTAACCGATGTTTATCTTAAAGAAAAAAAAATAAAAATAAAAATAAAATAAAATAAAGAAATAATTAACGTCGAAAATTGGAATGTTTTTCCTTTTAAAGGTGAATGGTTACCGTTTGCTCGGTATAAATCATATGGAGGTTGTTAGCGTTTTAAAGGAATTGCCTATACACGTTCGCATGGTTTGCGGAAGGAACGTGGCCTCCCAGGATCCATTGTGTCCCATCGATACTGCCCAACATCAGGCGGCTTTTCAAACCAGAGTAAGTCGATTGACTATTATGTTTTCCTTTTTTATATATATATATATATATATATATATATATATATATTTTTTTTCGATATTTAATTTATTTCGTCGATTCGAGGTCGCCCCATTTTACCGTTCTTACGTCGATCATATATATATGTGTATATATGTATATGTATATATATGATAAAAGTTAATTTTTTAAATTTGATTGAATGAAATACGACACAGAGTATTCTCGGTGGATCTCTACAAAATCTTTTACCTACGATGGATCGACTTGTAAAGGCGAAATCCGATGGATCGTTGGCTTCTACAACAACGACCGCAACAGTCACCGACGCCAGTTTGAACAAAATGAAGTCACGATCGTTGGAACCGTTAACGGGTTTGGCCATGTGGAGCTCGGAACCGCAAATTATCGAGCTCGTTAAGGGAGAGAGAGGCCTTGGGTTCTCCATCTTGGATTATCAGGTATAATTTATACATGTATATATACATATGTATATATAAATGTGTGTGCGCGCGTATGTATGTATGTAAGATTTGTGAAGAAAAAAAAAAAAAAGTCGAATCCTCGACTCGTTTGTATCGAGATTCGAGAATCCAAATCTTTTTCGTTTTTCCAGGCTACTTTTTATTTTTCGAATCGTTTAAGTTATCCAGGTTTTTAACGTTATATCGATCGTCCCGTTAATGACTATACTATTATCGATTAGAAAATATGTAATGCGATTCGTTGTATTTTATTAAGTATATAAGATCGATCGATCTAGAGTAATATTGTACAATATTGTACTGTATAATACAGTACGAATATAATACAGTGTTATACAGTATAGTATAGTACTGATATTATACAACATTATAAAAAAAAAATATATATATATATATATAAAATTTATATATAAGTATAAAATTGTTCAATATTCTATTCTATAACTATTATATGTATAATAGTATATAACATACTATTATCAGTACAAATAATATAATATTGAAAATTATCGAATATAATTATTATACACGTGATATACATAAACAATATATAGAATATATATATATATATATATATTTATTTATTTTTTCTTTTTTTTAAATAATATCACATTTCGTCCGTTTGTGTTAAAGGATCCAATGAACCCGAACGAAACTGTGATAGTAATAAGATCGCTAGTCCCTGGTGGCGTGGCACAAGTCGACGGTCAACTGATACCGGGCGATAGGCTACTGTTCGTGAACGATATTGCATTAGAGAATGCAACTCTCGACCAGGCAGTACAGGCTTTGAAAGGTGCACCGAAGGGAACCGTACGCATTGGAGTGGCGAAGCCGTTGCCCATACCAGACAGTATCGTACAGGTGAGCGATCAGGAAGATCCAATGATGATTGAGACTACGACGGACGATAGAATTGACGAGGAATCTACGCGCTCGATCATGGATAGCCATAAACAGAGGCGAGAATATTTTCGAGAGCGTAAAGTGAACGTGATCGAACCACCCCATCACATGGATTTGATCGACGGTCTTAAACATCTCCATAATCTCGTCAAATCCGAAAGCTTTTGAGAATCGATCGAATTTTTACGAATCGAATATTTTCCACCACCCCCTCCCCGATTTAATTCCCGACGAGTTCCTTTCTTTTTCTTCTTCTTCCTGTCTTTTTTTTTTTGTTTATTTATTTTTTCCTTTTTTTTTTTTTTTCTTTTTTTTTTCCATTACGTTCCTCGACGTAACCTCCGAGACCGACGACGTTAACGTGACTGATGTCGTCGTTGTCGTCATATTTTCTTTTATTTTTTTCTTCATTTCTTTTTTTTTTTATTTTTTTTATTTTTTTATTTTTTTATTTTTTTTGGAATCATCATCGAAATTTCGACCACACCAAAACTGTGCATGTGTACTGTGTACGGCTCCCTTGTTCGATGGAACTCGACTCGTTTTTGTATATTTTATATATATATATATATATATATATATATATATATATATATGTATTATTAAAAATATTATTATACCTTGATCGACGAAACGATCGAAAAAATATTTTTTCTTTTCTTTTTTTTTTTGTTTCTGGTTTTTTTTTCTTTCCTTCTTTCTTTCTTTCTTTATTTTTTTTTTTTTTTTTTTTTTTTTTTTTTTTAATCATTGCAGCAGCAAGAAGAGAGAGAAACGAAGACCTTAGTCATAATCTATAATTAGTGCCTTTTATTTTTTTATTTTTTTTTCTTAAACAACGTGTGCAATAGCTAACGTTGCATCTTTTTGTTGCAACGTTGCATTCTTGCGGGAAAAGAATCGTCGAAATTATTACATCGACTCAACCATATGATTGCCTTAAGATTAAAGAGATTAATTATATCCTTTCTATGTCCACACGTTTGATTTCTATTCGCTCTTGTTTGTTTTTGTTCTTTTTTTTTTGTTTTCGTTTTTTTTTTCCGGCTCCCCACCCCTCCCTTCCTCCCACCCTATCACGCATGTTTCGCGCTTTTTATGTTTAGCTTATATGCGTCACCATCTCATTCGATCATATTCAATTCTAATTTAGCT
>OU964976.1:5302614-5305114 GCA_918808275.2 Dolichovespula sylvestris
GTACTACACGTATGCACACACACACACACACACACACACACATAAAACTCCATATTTTTTTTCTCTCTTTTTTTTATCCTTCTCCCTTAATTTTTTTACTTTTCACTTACCTTCGCATAGACGCGTTCTTAACGTATCTTTCTAATAATCCTATATTGCTTAGAGTTGCGCAAAATCGCATAACGTCAGAAACGAGTTTGATTTTTTTGTTGATCAAACGTGGATGCAAACGCGTAACTGCATAGGAATAATAATAATAATAATAGGATTAATAGAAATAATAATAACAACTATGATAATTGTAATAATAATGTTAATAATAATATTAATAATATTAATATTAATGATAATAATAATAATAATAATAATAATAATAATAATAATAATAATAATAATAATGCTTTTGTATTTACATGATAAAGCTACAACGATGAATACTATCTCTTTTTAATTATTAATTATTATTATTGTTTACTATTATTTATTATTATTATTATTATTATTATTATTATTATTATTATTATTATTATTATTATTATTATTATTATTATTATTATTATTATTACCGTTACTATTGGTAGTGTTATTGTTATTATTGTTATTATTATTGTTATTATTGTTATAATTATTATTATTATTATTATTATTATTATTATTATTATTATTATTATTATTATTATTATTATTATTATTATTATTATTCGAACGATCGAACGTTTCTGTCAGCACGTTCGTCAGAAATATCGCGAGTACGAATGGGTTCCTTTTCTTTCGTTCTTCTTAATGATTTTTCTTGTCATCAATCAAAACAAATTTCTTAATTAACGATTTTATACGTTCGATTGAATTCAATGAAATAGAAAAAAAAAATAAAATCAAAATCTTATTCTTTTCTTTTTTCATTTGGTCGTGCGATTAGACGTTTCGTTCGTTATGATTAATTTCCATAGGTAGAAGTTTTTTTATTTGTTTTTTTTTTCTTTTTTATTTTATTTAATCTAGACGAACGTAAATAAAGTGAGATATTACGGCAAGAAGAATAAAAAAAAAAAATATTGAAACGAATTTTTTTTTTTTCTTTATTATCTCTCTCGTTCTTACGTGCGAATTTTATTCTCCTTATTAACGATAACGTCAAAGTATCAATCCAATGATATTAACTAATCCTCTATGTGTAAACGGAAACATAAGTAGCGAGTCGAGAAATTATTAGCGATGAGATTGATAAATGGAAAAAACGAAAGAAAAAAAAATCGAAACTCTTTCTTCCTTTTGTTAACGTCATCCTCGTATATAAAAGTATTATCTTCTCGATTGGGAATTATTTTCAAAAGATATTTACGCCCTTTCGATAGAGCCGTGTTTACTCGTGATTTGAATTAAAAAAAAAAAAAAAATATATATATATATATATATAAATCAAAATAAAAACATACTTTTCGATGTGACGCGTTTAATAAGAAAATAAAAAAAAAAACTGAAGAGAATCGGAACGTTTCTTTTTCTTTTTCTTTTTCTTTCTTTATTCTTCTTTTTCTTCTTCTTCTTCTTCTTCTTCTTTTCTCTTTTATTTTCTCTCGTCCGCATTATAAAGATTTTTCGTTCCCCCTTCTTTTCCGACACGTTTCGTGAACTTGTTTCTGACTTGGTGTTTAAAAAAAAAAGAAAAAAAAAAAAAAAAAAAAAAAGAAACCAAACAAAAAAAGGAAAGAGAAAAGATACGTTATGCGCGATACAACGAATAAATTGATAAAAGGAAAAGGAAAGAAAAGTAAAAAAGAAAAAAAAGAGAAGAGATAAAGTGGAACGAGAGAAGATAACGCAACGAAACCTTTTCGTACTCGATCGAGTCAAGGTGAAATCATTATTTCGACTACGATTCGATTCGACTTCAATTCGACTCGATTCCTAATTAGTAATTGTAATTAATTAGCGGAACTATGCGGCTCTCGAATTTCAATGAGAGTTTCCAATCGCCGAGCGTATTGGGCCGCTTTTATCTAGTTGGGGTACGGTGGGATAATTAATTACCGAAACGTATCGGTGAAAGCGATCATGCTTTTAATAAGTTGCACGCACAAGGTTATCAAACCTTTATTTAGTATGCACCTGCGCAGGTGAATCGTCGAATGACGTCGACGTCGCGATCGCGTAACGCGTGTATCACCTTAACGTTCAACGTGTCGGATAACTCTCTTTATTTTTCCATTGAAAAACCACACCGCGTTTAATTTAACATACATATGTAACGGTAGATGTATGCATATCGTGATCTCTTTATGTATTTTGTATGTGTATATATATACATCTCTCTCTCTCTCTCTCTCTCTCTTTATATATATATATATATATATATACGAAATGCTGTTTTACCTTGACTCGAATTCCCGCCTCTCTTTCAGCGCTATCGCTAAAAATATCGAAGACGTATGATATCGGTTTGATCGGTCAATAAATTATATATATAAATATATGTGTATATATATATATATATATGTAT
>OU964976.1:5307614-5312614 GCA_918808275.2 Dolichovespula sylvestris
ATATATGTATATATATATACATATATATGTATGTATGTATGTATATATATATATATATATGCATATATACATATACATGCTTCCAGTCGAAAGGAAGAAAATAAGAAGGACAGAAAGGAAAAAAAAAGAAAAATAATAATGGAAAAAAAAGACGAGACGTTAACACTGCCCTGTGTAAAAAATAAAATGCGATTGTAAATAATCGATTACTTCGTATGTTTTTTTTTTTTTTATATACATATATATACGCACACATGTATCTCTATACACTTCATATTCCCGTCACTTTCCCATTTTTACATATCATATATATAATTGTAATCGTATTTGTTATCATACATTATCGTCGTCGAATATTTTCCTTTTCCCTTTTTCTTTTTTATTATTCTTTTTTTTTTTTTTTTTTTTTTAATTTTCTTTCGTTTCTTCGCCGACGATCTTTCGATTTGGAATTCATTTTCTCTTATCTTAACCCCGTAAAATTTCATGCGAACGATCGAGTTTGCCCTATTTCGCAAAGCTCGGACGTTTTTTTTTATACTATCCTTCTTTATTCTATAAGGTGTAAAGAAGAGAAAAGAGTAAAAAAAGAAAAAAGAAAGAAAACAGATGAAGTAAAGAAAAGAAAAGGAATTACGGAGAACGCGTAAGACGAACGAACGAAAGATATCGAACCAATGGCAATAGTCGATATTACGAGAAACCCATTACTCACCCCCACCCCCTACCCCCGCCCTCCAGTACGCTCGAAAATTAATAATATTTAAATGTAGGCTATGCGTGAGGCGACGCGTAAAAGTTATTTTTCCTCATAAATCGACTTGAAAGGTCCTCTTGTTACGATTCGACCCTCGCAACCAACCCTTTGACAATTCTTCCGCTTTTCAAAGTATCGCCATATTTTTTTTTAACTATCTCTCTCTCTCTAGCTACGTCGAGAACGAATTGTAATATTATTAAAATCCTTACATTATATATATATATATATTTGCTTTATTCCTGTAAGATAGTTGAGTATGAAGGTATTGACGTTAATTAAATTAAAATTGTTGAATAAAAAAAAAAGAAAAAAATAGAATAGCAAAAGAAAAGTAGAAATAATTTTTTCTTACACACACACACACATATATATATATATATATACACACAGACATAGTAATTCAACGGACTAGATGAAGCTCTAATGGTATGAATTTTATCTTCCTGGGTGATCAGAGGGTACCACCGATCTGTACGGTCCGGCGCAGCCGAAGTTTCCCGAACGAGAACGAAACGACCGATCGTCCGGCCGAGCTCGAGGATTTCCTTTCGTCGAGATCGGGTAAGTTCGTTGATCTCGAGAAACAATGAAACAAAACAAAACAAAACAAAAAAAATACGAAAAAAAAGAAGAGATAACAAAGATAACGATAAATGTACTTAATGATCGATGAACGAGAAACAAAAAAAAAAAAACAAAAAAAAAAAAAAAAACAAGAAAAGAGATAAAAAGGAAATAAAAAAACCGAGTATGATGTTCTCTCAGGTATGACCGACATTTCGACCGGCGTTCAAGGTATATCCGATAGAAAGGACGATGACAAGAATCGGAAACAACGTCGACGTCAACGTCACGAGGCGGCCGAAGAGAAGCAGCAGGTGGAGAAGGAGGAGGAGAAGGAGGAGGAGGAGGAGGAGGAGGGGGGAGAGGATCATTGGAAAGACGCTTCGACGTTAACGCCGATCTCGAGTCCTACGAAGTTGAAGCGATCGACGAGGGAAAAACGTAGGATATTTTCGATTGGAAATAAAGAGGAGGATGGTATCGACGAGTCTAATAGATATTGTCCGATGACGGATAAAATTCATTCGGAGGATGAAGAGCTTATAACGCCGACTTCGACGACGAGGACGATCGTCGAGACGACGAGGACGAGGACGATCGGGATGGACGGAAAGGAGGAGATTTACGAGATAATACCGGACGTGATAACGCGGCTCGAGCAGGCCGCGCCGAAGGTTAAATTAAAGGAGAGGAAGAGGAAGAAGAAGAAGAAGAAGAAGAAGGAGGAGGAGGGTGAGAAGGATGAGGAGGAGGAGGAGGAGGAGGAGGAGGAGGAGGAGGAGGACGGGGTGGAGGATGATGTCGCGAATAGACGGGATGATAGAGAAGGTGGAAGAAGGTCAAAGGTTAGAGAGGAAAGGGAAGGAGATGGGGTTAAGGTTATCGTCGATTTGTCCGATGTATCGACTGTTAGAGATGGAAGAAAAAAGAAATCGGACGACGACTACGACTACGAAGAAGACGAAGAAGAAGAGAGGAGGAGATGGAGGACGGAAATTCGACGGAAGTCGACGGAAACGTTGGATAAGTCTGAGGAGTCTTCCGTAAGGATAACGAAGAAGAGGATGAGGAGCGAGTGGGAATTGGGGATGGGAGAAAAGGAGGAGGAGGAGGAGGAGGAGGAGGAGGAGGAGAACGTTAGCGGCGTTAAGAGGAGATCGAAGAGAAGAGAGAACGCCGAGAGAGATAGAAGAACGGGGACGAAGGACGGGGGGGATACGACGACGACGACGACGACGACGACGACGGGGACGACGAGTAGTAGTAGTAGAAGGAGATCGAGGGAGGAGAGGAAGAGTCTGAGGGAACAGGAGTGCATCGAGAGGGTCACTCAGTATCTAAGGAAGCATAGCTCGCTAACCGCATTTAACGAGCCGGACCCGACGGAGTACTCCTCTTATTCGACTTTCGACGAGGATAGCTCGTTGTTACGGAGTTTGGCCGACGAGAGGAGGAAACGAATCGAGCTGGAGGCCGCGGCCGCTCGGAAAGAGATGGAAGGGAAGAAGTTAGAGGGAACAGAGGTTAGATCGTCGAAGGACGATATCGAGCGCGTAGAGTCGAAATCTTGCGACGAGCCTAAAGCGATATCGGACGATTCGATTCGATCGAGAGATGAATTTAACGTCGAGGAATCGAACTTGATCGCGAATAAGAAGACGGAGATCGTTAGAACCGTGTCCGATGGAATACTATTATACGTGGATGATTCCAACGTGGGAAGTTTGAGAAAGGGAAGGAGATCGTTGAAGGGATCCTCGTCGTCGAATAACAACGACGTCGTAGTCGTTAACGGTACGAACAAACGGCCGAGCTCGTTGAGAAAGAAAAGGGATAACGCGGCGTCGGACGATACACCGAGGGGGGAATCCCTTCGCGAGGTAGAATCGAGGAAGGAAGTTAGGATAAGGGAGACCGTACAAGAGATATTCTTCGACGATAATAGCGATCAATTGACGGCATTAATACCGGAGATACAATTGGTCAAGGCGAGAATAGTAACGGCCGAGGAGTTAGCCAAGGAGCGACAAGAGGAGGCCAATGATTTGCGAAAAATCGACGTTTACTCGCCGGCCGACGTTGTTTTTATTCGTGAAAACGACGAGTACGAGGACGGCGACGGGGATGGGAACGATACGATCGATAAAGGTCAAACGTCACGATTATTAACTACCTCCTCGTCCATCTCCGAATTGCAATTGCCTTTATTATTAGGTAAATCGATTTCGGAAAATACATTGACGAACGACGAACGCGACGGTGTAGACGTTAACGACGACAACAACAAAGTATCCGAGAGGAATATCAAGCCGGAAATATTGTTGGACCTATCGAAGGTATCCGAAATAGTTGACGACGATCCCGTCGTTACGGACAAAGATATCGATGGTAAAGATAAGAAGGTACTTAATAGGACAGTTAGTGAAGGTTCAAAGAGATCGTTCATTGGTGCGAAAGAGAAATTCTTTGACAAACGCGCGGACGTTATGGTTGGTGCTCTTCTATCGTTGCCCAGTGAACCGGAACCGGAATTGACGGCTCGGACGGAGGTGGCGGAGGACGATGTAATAGTGATTCGTCAACATTTTAACATATTAGAAGAAGATACGTCCAAGGTTTTCGATGACAAAGACTCGAGGTAAGCAGGAATTATTTCTTCTCTTTCTTTCTTTCTTTCTTTCTTTCTTCCTTTCTTTCTTTTTTTTTTTTTCTTCCTTTAATATTTTTGTTCGTTTCTTTTCTTTTATCTTTCACTTTCTTTCTTTCTTTCACAAATTAAATACCCACGTTCGTAACGTGGAATAACGATATAATTTCTAATCCGGTAATGGAGTTGAAGATAGATTCGTTAAACCTAATCGATTATCTGTAAAAAAAAAAAAAACTATACACGGTGGGCTTCGAACGTCGCGATTAACGAACGAACGTGTATACGCAAAGATATATATATATATATATATGTATATATATGTGTGTATGTATCTTGTAAATCCTATCGGTTACCTTAGATTAGGGACTGGATTAAACGTGTGTGTGTGTGTGGGGGGGGGGGGGGGCGAGAGCGACGGTATACCGTAAAATGGAATAATAGAATGATAATAAAAGAATTATTTGTCCGGTATAGAATCTGGGTCGTCGTGAATGCCGCGAAATGTTTTCCCCGTCAACATCAACCTCGAAGTCGTACAGAGGAGCTAGCTTTCTACTATATTACGCATTTGCTAATCAAAATAGTATAATGAAATAAATAACCCATGGTACCGATTGGAAACTTCGTTGATAGAATCTAATATTCGACGCGAAAGGTTACGATAATCGATCGATCGATCGATCGATCGATCGATAAGAATATAATTTCGTACGTCGTACGAATTGTGTTTCGAAAGGGGAGATTGGGATGGGGGAACAAGGACGAGAAAATAAAAAGGGGGAGGGAGGGGAGGGAAAGAAGAAAATTTAATTATTTCATTCAAAGTTCACGTCGTTTAATTAAAATATATATATATATATATCTATGTGTGTGCGTGTACATGTATATGTATATGTGGGTATGTACTTGAAATGAAATTATTTTGAATAACCTTCGTTCCGCATTAGCATTATGCCTAAGTATTCGTTATATGTAGTCCATTTATCGTATGGAATACATAGTTATGCAATAGAGAGAGATAGAGAG
>OU964976.1:5317614-5332614 GCA_918808275.2 Dolichovespula sylvestris
AGGAAGAGAAACGGCAATCAAAGAAGAAATCATTGACGGAGGAAGACGTTATCAAGAGGAAAGAGGAGGAAGATATAGTCGGGGAAGTATCGGATTATGAAAAGGTCCTCCGCCGACAGCAGGTGGAGGAGGAACGTCGTCGTCGTCGTCGTCGTCCGTTGTTGTTGGAGAAGGAGGAGGAGGAGGAGGAGGAGGAGGAGGAGGCTGACCTATTGACTCGTCGTCCTCAGAAAGAGAAGGAGAAGGAGAAGGAGAAAGAGAAGGAGGAGGAGGAGGATGATAATCCTATAAGCAAGGAACATTCCTTGGAATATCAAAGTCAGACATTGGAGAGTCAATTGGAATCCGTTGTCGTGCCAACTACGACGATTACGACGACGACGGTCGTCCCAAGGAATTTCTTCAAATCCGTCCCGGAGTGTTGGAAACGCGAGATTAACGAGGAGGAGGACAGCTTCGTCGAGGATTATTGCTACGTCGAAAGAAGTTACAAGGAGACGCAATATTCGCCTCGCGAGAGACGCGAGGTTGAGACGCAAACGGTACAAGAGACGAAAAGTACACAGTGTAGTCCGGATCAGAGCAGCAGCATATCGAGTAATACCGCGGATATATTCGAGACTGCCGGTATACACGTGGCATTGAGATTCTATCAAAGTCCGAAGAGGGAGGTACAAACGCAAACCCAAGGGGAAAGTAAGAGCGTTCAATGTTCGTTGGACGATCTGATATATCGTGAATCGTCGATCGTCGATCCACGATCGCTCGGTAAAAAGACGTTCGACGATATCGTTGTTAGAAACGAACGTATACAACAGATTCGAGAATCTAAGAGCGTACAATGTATACCGGAAGATATCTCGTGCGAGACAACGTTTAAAGAATCGACGAAAGTGTTGTTGGACGAAAGGAAATCGAAGGATACGTTGTTGTTGTTGTCGTTATCGTCGTCGGTTAAGCGCAAAGAAGCGGAGGTACAAACTTATCAAGAATCGAAAGCCGTTCAATGTTACGACGAGGAGTTGCAACGACGTTACGAGATCGATCGTAAATCGGATAGATCGTTTAAAAGACCGGTTGTCGGTTTATTGCCCGAACGAAATAACGAAAGTTCCTCGTCGGCCATCTCTTCGTCGCCTCGTAAACTTGCCACGGTTGTCTTCGTCGAGGGTAAAACCATCATGACGGTCACGCAAAGGGATCACGATGGCAGTAACGTCGCTTGGTCTAATCATTGGGGACCGGAGAGGCTCGTAGAAATATACAGGGAGCCCAAAACCAGCTTGGGACTTAGCATTGTAGGTGGAAAGGTGAGTACTTGTTTATTTCTTATTATTTTTTTTTTTTTTTTTTTTTCTTTTTTTATCTCTCTGTCTCTGTACCGTATCTCTCTGCCTCGTTGTAAAAAGTCGACTATGACGACGCATTATTATGTTTCTTTTAGACTGAAAAGTTCAAGGAAGAATTGTTACGTTCTTCCTGGTGTCATTTTTTTCTTCTTCTTCTTCTTCTTCTTCTTCTTCATATTTTTCTTATTCTTTTTCTTCTACTTCTTCTCTATGTAAAGAACGACACAAAGGAGGACAAAAGCGTTACGCTAGCGTTACGTTATTGAATGCAAGTGAATTTTTATTAGAGACGTATGTATGTATGTATGTGATGTGTGTATGTATGTATGTATGTATGTATGTACGTATGTATGTATGCATGGATGTACGTCGCAAGGCAAATTGAACGCTATAGCGTTTGAGAGTAAAGTGCTATCGTTTCTAATAGCATACCTGTGTATTATACGCAGGGCGTTGGATATAAAAATGGTTCCATCGAGGAATCATTATTTTATCGATTACATTTTTGTTCCCTTTTTTTATTTCACTTTTAATTTCTTTTCTTTTTTTGGGGAGGAGGGGGGATCGGTTTCTTTATTTTTCTTTTTTCTTTTTGATCAACCTGCGATAAAAATCGATCGACGTTATGCCGAAAGATTAACGACGATTTTGAAGGAATGAATTTTGATGGGGTATCGCGATGGGAAGTAAAAGTAAATATTAATATTAATGACAGATAGATAGAGAGAGAGAGAGAGAGAGAGAGAGAGAGAGAGAGAGAGAGAGAGAGAGAGAGAAATAATTAATATATGCGTAAGAAAAAAATTAACACACACACATATATATATATATGTAGAAAATTAATAAGAAATCGATAATACGTTTAGATTTTACCACCCAGTATAAAAGTAATTCCGTTCGTAGCACAGAGATATGAGTACATATGTGTGTGTGTGTGTGTATGTGTAGAGAGAGAGAGAGAGAGAGAGAGAGAGAGAGAGAGAGAGAGAGAGAGAGAGAGAGAGAGAGAGAGAGAGAGAGAGAGTAGCTGCATCGTATATAAGTATATTAAATGTGGTTTCATGACATTAAGCTGATAGGGAGAATAGTGTGAGTGAGTGAGTGAGTGCGATTGTGTGTGTGTGTATGTGTGTGTGTGTATGTGTGTGTGTGTGTTGGTGTTAGAGAGAGAGAAACCATATTCGTTCCCACTACGATAATTTGCACTCTGTGAGATTATCTAATTGGGAAAAGAAATTCATTTAAAAGTTTTCCCCATCATACTTTAGTAAAATGCACCCCGAGTTTATGTTCGACATATAAACGTTTGAAAATTGAATAGAAATTACATTGCGAATCTATTGAAAAGCCTTTCTCTCTCTCTCTCTCTCTCTCTCTCTCTCTCTTTTTAAACGAATTAAAACGTTGTTAAGAATGAAATTAGACCGGGATGAGAATTAATAGAAGAAGAAGAAGAAGAAGGAAAACTCGGTTGATACTTAGTAACTCCCATCCCATAGATCGCATTTTAATTAGAGTTTTATTTGAACTTTTAACGAGACAGAGAGAAAGAGAGAGAGAGAGAGAGAGATATATATATATATAACGTAATCGATAACAATACGATTTTTCAGGTCGACTTGCACAATGGCAGCTCGAGTAAGTCCCAGAACATATCTGGGATATTCATAAAGAACGTTTTGCCAAACAGTCCTGCCGGAAGAACCGGAGAGTTAAAGGTAAAATAAAGAGATAATGGTAAGGGCACTCCTCCCACCCCCGCCACCCCCCATAGAAGTCGTTCCATTCGAAAGAAATGGTATCCATGGCCTTGTAAGTGACATAATCCCAATGAAATGTCATGAAATATCGTGGAAAAAAAAATTATACATACAGACGAATGATCCTCGCTGATATATGTTTCTATGCATTATCATATATCGAATATATATATATATATATATATATTCGATATATATTCGATATATAATATATATATATATATATATATATATATATATTCATTGTTACAGATAATAGATTTGTGATGATTAAGTATATTACGAATATATATATATATATATACATATGAATCGACCGAACGTCATTGATAAACAATAAAACGAAGAACGTTTATTACGAAACGCCGCGTTAATTAAATCGATTAATAAATAAATCTACGTATACTTAATCGTTTCAGAATATCTCTATTCGTAATGAACTTAATTGTATATTACGATACTTAAGTAATTTATTACCATACGACTCGACCCTGATAATCATAAATCTGATAACTCGTGAGTCATGATAAACGTATTTATAATATATATATATATATATATATATATATATATATATATATATATATATATATATATATAACGTAATTTAATCTGAAATAAAAACATTCCATAAATTATGGAACTTCATTGAACGAGTAGTCATAATAAATGAATCGAGTCGCGTGCTTCGTATTTTTTATTTTTTTTTTTTATTTTTTTTTTTCATTTTCTCGTATCTTCTTTCGCTTTAGTTAACCTCCCCCCCCGTTCGCTTGCCCCCCTCCCCCTTCGTCTCCCCTGTCCTGTCTTTCTTATTCTCTTTACTACAGATCGGTGACAGAATAATCGAAGTCGACGGCGTGGATCTGCGGAATAGTACGCACGAGCGAGCGGTCGAGGTCATTCAAGCGGCCGGAAATCCTGTCTGCCTCCTCGTCCAATCTCTGGTGCATCTGGTGAGAGACGATATCGGCACGATCATCAAGCACTACTCTCGATGTTCTTTACTCAAAGCCAAAACAAAAAAAGCCCATCTTCTATCGTCGATCAAAAATTTGACTGACACCCTCTCCCCAAATTTTGCTCAACGGAGGAGCCAAATAAGACGATAACGATTGGGAACAAATAAATAATACACCCGAACTGTACATACATACATACATACATACATACATACATACATACATGCATACATACATGCATACATACATACATACATATATACATACGTACCTGCATACATTTATACATATACATATTTGTACATATATATATATATATATCCTTCTTTACATATCCCGTTCCTTATTTTAAAATGATTCGAATCTTCGATCTTCTCTCTGTCTGTCTGTCTGTCTGTCTGTCTCTTTTACTCTACTTCTTCGCGTTCTCCATGTAAAAATACAATTGTCCTTGAGATCTCAAAGAAAACTAGGTCACGTTTGATAGTAATCTCCAATTCATCTCGGCCATAATTTTCATGAGATTCGAGAGAGCCTCTCTCTCTCTCTCTCTCTCTCTCTCTTTGGACAGGCTGATATCGATATTCCCAATTTTCAGACTTCGTTATGTGTGTCCTTCCCCCCCCTCTCTCTCTCTCTCTGTCGTTCTCTCACTCCCTATTTAATCTATCTATCTATATATCTATCTATCTCTATCTCCATCACACGTATTCTCATTCTCTCGAAACACATCTATACATACATAAATATTCTACAAATATAGACGTACCTATATGAATTCTCCCAAATCCTGAAAAGCTTCTCTCTCTCTCTCTCTCTCTCTCTCTCTCTCTCTCTCTCTCTCTCTCTCTCTCTCCCAACGAGTTACGCAACGTCCATACCGCATACGAAGAGTCCCAACGGTAACGTTTCACGTTGGCGCGATCGTTAAATGGCATAATATCCAGCCTTCTAAAAATGGCTCACAATACTTTCGCCCAATTTTTAATCGCGAGGAGAGAGAGAGAGAGAGAGAGAGAGAGAGAGAGAGAGAAAATAAAAGAAAAAAAATAAATAAAACGAACGAACGGAACAGAACGTAACGTTTTTCAATCGTCTCCTCCTCTCTCTCCCTCTCTCTCTCTCTACAATCGGGGACTCATCGATGCGGGGAGAATAGTTATATACACGTGTGAGTGAGAAAAAGAGAAAGAGAGAGAGAGAGAGAAATATATAGAGAAAGAAAAACAAAAAGAGACAGAGAGAGAGAGAGAGAGAGAGAGAAAGAGAGATGAGCCTTACAACACGCGTAAGCGCGATGCACTACCAAGCTCGGAAACTTTCCCGATAAATCTACGAACCAGAAAACGTGAAAAGGTTCAAATATCCGAGAGAGAAAAAGAAGGACAAAGGCCAGTTAGAAAGAGAAAGAGAGTGGTATATACGTATGTGTGGGTGTGTGTGTGTATATATATATATATATATATACATACGTGAGAGCGAGTGGATGACATCGTTGCAACGAGAGACCGGATCGGCCATCATCGGGACAGGTGGTTCGAGAGTAAGAGGGGTTAGTTGGCATCGACCACCCTCGATCATCCCCCTTTTACTCGATCGACGCTTTCAGTTTCGTCGGCGAAACCACAGCTGCCGGCGACCACCGAGGCTCTAGCTGGTCGTTCTCTTTATACGAGGATCTCTCACGATGCATCGACTCTTTGGACGGAAATGCGTCACCTTCGGTGTACGTGAGGTTCCTATTCACACGAGAGAGAAAAAGAGAGAGAGAGAGAGAGAGAGAGAGAGAGAGAGAGAGAGAGAGAGAGAAAGATTATCGATCGATGGATCTTTCTTCAGTTTGGTGAACGAAGGAGGGATCTACCGTTTCGAAGATTTGTTTTTTCCTCATCCTCATCCTCCTCCTCATCCTACTCCTTCTTTCTCCTTCTTCTTTTTTTTTTTTTTTTATTTTTTTTTTTTAATTCTTCGATGTTAACTACACTGTGACATAATTGTTGTGACACTGCGAAAACAGAAGTACTTTTTGTCATGTACAAATGGAGAGATAAGAGCAAAAAAAAAAAGAAAAAAGAATTATGAATGATCGAACGTAACGAGAGGTGAATCTCGTAAGGATTGTGTTCATCTATATTTACGATTAAAATTTCAATCGTATTATATACATATACATATACGTATATTTATATGTATGTAATACATTTAGAATTATTATTCGTTAGGAATAATATATATAAATCGAATTTGCATCTTCGTTAGATCTACATATATTTATATATATATATATTTATATATATTTATATATATATATATATATATATATATATATATGGATCGGTTTCGAATGTGATGATATATATTGTTAATGTTATATCGTTGTCGTTGTTATTGTTCGTTGCTTGTTCGTATTTGTTCTTCTACCTCTTCTACTTCTTTTTTTTTGTTTTCACTCTCTTTTTCACCGGCTGCAAATTTTTTTTTTTTTTATTCTACCACGAACGGTGATCGATCCGAACATTGAACTCGAGTAGTCTTTTTATTATTTTATCGTAGAGTACCGAGAGCGAGAGCAATTCTCAAGATGGTAGAGGCAACAAAAGTCGTTTGCCCGTATCTGGCGTAGCTCCTGGAACGCCCACGGCATCATTTCGACAGAAACCTTCGCCGATATCACCGGTCAGATCCATCACGCCGGAAGTAATACAGGTTGGTTCGTTTATTTATTTATTTATTTATTTATTCGTTTTTATATCATTCTATCGTTTATCTATCGGATTAATGATACTCCGGTACGAGAATTTTAATTAAATTATTTATTACTTTTTCTCTCTCTCTCTCTCTCTCTCTTCTATATTTTTCCTTCTTTTTTTTTTTTCATTCCCACCCCCACAACCCGCCATGTCACCTCCCCATCTATTTTCTCGACTCAGGGTGGTGTCGAGGACAGCGACAAGACTCCTTCGAGAGATTTCAAGAGGCAGAGTATAAGAAGTACAGATGGCGCTGGCCCGAGTGCACGAAGGTATATTATTTATTTATTTATTTATTTATTTATTTATTTATTTATTTATTTAATCATTTATTTATTCATTTATATTTCTAACGTTTCTCTAATCGTCGTTTATCCGATAGAAATTGAACATGCTTGTCCCATCCGTGGGAGGATATGTTAGTGGTGGAAAAATACAAAAAAAAATAAATAAATCAATAAATAAACAAATAAATAAATAAAAATTAATGCACGAGAGTTCGTCGAATATATATATATATATATATATATATATATATATATATATATATATATATATATTGGGTTGGCAATCAAGCGATCGGGGATTTTGTCGACGGATTTTCATTAAAAATTCTCGATCGTTTGGTAAGTCAATACGATAATATAATTCGAATTTTGCTTTTATTTGTTGATTTTTCTTTCTTTTATCTTTTCTTTTCTTCGACGATCTCTTTCGTACGAAAAAATATCAACGATAATATAAACTCATTTCTGTGATCTTATTATGGATATAAACTTCGTAAACGGATCGCGAAACTCGACTCGACGAAATTTTCATTTATTTTCGCTTGGTTTTCGGCGTAACAGATCCTCCATGAAAAAGTCGATACGTAAAAAGGCGCCGTCGCCGCCAACAAATCCTGGAATATTGCGAGAGGTCAGCGAGGAACGCGAGGATCAACATCATGATCCAACTCCTTCGGCAGGACAAACGCCCGTCCAAAAACCACAAGCGAGGAAATACTCCTCGGAGGAGAGCTCCGATGAGGAGGAGGACATACGTGAATTGGAGGGTAACGTTTATACGAAGGACGGAATGGAGGTGAGATTGAATATCCTCGATGATATTATTATCTCGTTTTTATCGTCTCTTTTTATCTCTGCCGTTGCTTCTTTTTTTTTTTTTCTACTTCTCTCCTATTCTTCCGTTATCATATGCGTAACATATACCTAGCGTACATTTCGTTCCGATCGATCGATCGATCGATCGATCGATCGATCGAACGATCGATCGAACGAACGAACGAAAAGAAAAAAAAGAAAAAGAAGGAAAGTATAAAAGAAAAAAGAAAAAAGAAAATATAAAAGAAACGAAAAGAAAAGAATGGATGGACTCTTTTAATCGATCGATCGATCGATCCATCGAACGATCGATCGAACGAGCGAACGAAAAGAAAAAAAAGAAAAAGAAGGAAAGTATAAAAGAAAAAAAAAAGAAAATATAAAAGAAACAAAAAGAAAAGAATGGATGGACTCTTTTAATCGATCGATCGATCGATCGATCGATCGATCGAACGAACGAACGAAAAGAAAAAAAAAGAAAATACAAAAGAAAAAGGAGGAAAGTATAAAAGAAAAAAGAAGAAAGAAAATATAAAAGAAACAAAAAGAAAAGAATGGACTCTTTTAATTGGACGCGACGACTATTTTTTCCTTTTTTTTTTTTTTTTTTATTTTTTTATTTATTTATTTTTTTTCAGTCAATAATAGCGACTTACCTCTTCCCTTTCCCTTTTTTTCAGATATCCAGAAAGAGTGCCGGCAATGTGAAAAGATCGAAAGCCGAGATCGATGCCGATCCGGAAGTAGAGGATGAATTTGGTTACACAAACAGTGAGTACTTTTTTTTTTCTTTTTTTTTTTTTTTATCATTCCTCTTTATTCTTTCTCCCCTTTATTCTTTTCTTTAAATTATATACACGCGCGTGCGGAATAGTCTTTAAACATTTTTGATTTCGGTGGGAGACTTTTTTTATTCGTCTTTTTTTTTTTTTTTTCTTTTTTTTTTCCTTTTTTTTCCTTCTTTCTCAATCATACCAGCAAATTTATTTTCACCGTGGTTCCGCGCGGGAAATATATATTCTTTTTCTTTCTTTTCTTTTTCTTTTTTTTTTGTTTTTTATAGAAATCTCACTCACATCTCGATCCAATTTTTTTTTCATTATCTCCCGCCAATTATTGCGTTCTTTCTCTCCCCCCCCCCTCTTTCTCTCTCTCTCTCTCTCTCTTTTTTCTTCTTCTTTTTTTTTCTTTTCTTTTTAGTGAAGATACAAAAGAAATATCACAATCTGGGTCACAAGGTACTAATGGTGAAGGTAGAAAAGGAACGCGGTAGTTTGGGTATATCACTCGCCGGTCACAAGGACAGAAATCGAATGGCCGTTTTCATTTGCGGCATCAATCCGAATGGCTCTGCTCATAAAGTTGGCGGACTCGCCGTTGGCGATGAAATACTCGAAGTAAGAAGTTTTTCACGTTTTACGATCCTCTCCACTTTTCTTCCTCTTTTTTTCTTTTACGACTTTTACTCGTCGATCGTGAAGGATCTTCGGGGTAGTTGGAGACTGGGGTGGGCCGGTAGGAGGGGGAGGAGGGTTGGAAAGGGATTGGTTCTCAGGCGACGTTTACTACGTTACTCTTGATCTCATTTGTTGAAAATAAATCGACATTTTTACGACGTACGTATTATATATACATAGACCCATACATACATAATATATATATATATATATATGTATTATTTTTATTATTAGGGTGTTCCATAAGTTTCTTCTTTTTCTATTTAATTTTTTTTTTCTTTCTTTTTTTTTTTTTTTTAATGGGAAATGAATACCACACGATATTTATACGAATATACGAATAGGAATATGAATAGACGACTGAAATCAATGTTCCCTTAAACGTCTGAGAGATATAAGCCTGCGTGTTTTTTTTTTTTTTTTTTTTTTTGTAATATAAACGCAGCCAGCTAGAGTCTTATTCATAGCGTTGCACGGAAGAAGCTTACGGGACACCATAATATATATATATATATGCTACTGCGAATATCAATGAAATATTATCTTATTTCTATCATCGATTTATAACACGAGGAAATATTGAATGAAACGAATATTCACTCTCCTTTTTTTTTGTTTATCTTTCTCTAATATATATTTATTTTATAATCTTAGGTGAACGGTATGGTGTTGAAAGGTAGATGTCACTTGAACGCTTCGGCATTGATAAAGTGTATGGCCGGTTCGTTCTTCAAGATCATCGTTCTACGGTATGATGAATCGTTCACGCGTATTATTATATTATTTGATCCTAACTGTAAACGATAGGGGGAAAAAAAAAAAAAGAAAAAAAGTTGCGTCCTTTTTGAGATTGTTACGAATTTTAATTTGCTATAGAAAAACGAAAGGGACCGATGATATCGCCGTTAAACCATTGGTCCAATTTCCACCGATCTTGGACGAGGTATACGAGTACTCTTTAATCTTTTACAAACAATTATATATATATATATATATATATATATATATATATATATATATATATATATATATATATATATAATTACGAGATAAAACGAAGAGATCTTATATTTTATAGAGCGAACAATTTAGCGGATACAAAGGAGTCCGTGTTATCCCGGTAAAAAAGGTTGGTTTTCAATGGAAGGCATTACTTTCATTTTGTTCCGAAGTATCGATCCACTTCCTTCCCCTCATCTTTCTCTTTCAAACAAATAATTTTCATTATATTTTATTCTCTCAGGGACAATACGGACTTGGCATAATGATCATCGAGGGTAAGCACGCCGAGGTTGGCCAAGGAATATTCGTTTCTGACATACAGGAAGGTAGTGCCGCTGAACAGGTAAAGAAAAAGAAAAGAAAAAAAAAAAAAAATAAGAAAATATATTATAATCTCGATCGTTTCTATAATAACACACGAAAGTTGAGTATTGATCGAAATGTTCGAAAAGAAAAGAAAATAATAATAATAATAATAATAATAATAATAATAATAATAATAATAAAAAACAAATTATACAGGCGGGTTTGCAAGTCGGCGATTTGATTCTGGCCGTTAACATCGATTGTCTTCTCGGCTCGACTTACGACGAGGTACGTTTTAGATTCGTTCATTCTAGTTTCTTACGATTCGTTTATAAAATTTTCTTTTCCTCTCTCCTCCTCCTCCTCCTCCTCCTCCTCCTCCTCCTCCCGCTCCTCGGCACCCTTTCATACGCATAACTCGGATTCTAAATATAATTTTATCGATCGGATCGATTCGGTTTATCGAAGAACAAACGTTTGCAATATAAAACGCGTGAATAATTTTAGGCAACGAGTCTATTGAAGAAGGCCGAGGGCGTCGTCAAGTTGACCGTTTGCAATCCAAATCAAAGTAAAATTGGTCAGGACGGTAAAGAGATAAAGCCACCGGAGGCCGAGGCCAAGCCAGGTAAAAAAGAAAAAAAAAAAATAAATAAAAAACGATGAGACTGTCACGGACGTTTTTCTTTCTTTTTGTTTTGTTTTTTCTTTTTTCTTTTTTTTTTTACAGTCACAATAAAATGTAACCATTCGTGGATTAAATCTTAGGGATGTACGATTTCTTTTTCTTTTTTTTTTTTCTTTTTTTTTATAGTGGAAAAGAAAGAACCAGAAAAACCGAAGGAACCAGAGCCACCACAGGATCCGAAGGATTGTAAGATTCAAGTTGGAAAGGACACTACTATTGAGTTCCAAAAGGAAAAGGACAAGGGAATTGGTTTCACTATAGCCGGTGGAAGCGACACGCCAATGGTGAGTTTGTTTTACTTTATCGTTGATCGGATCGAGTTGAATAAATCGAATGAACGAATAAAAAAAAAAAATAAAAAATAAAAAAAAAGAAAATACGACAAAGATAACGACGATCGTGTTTCGTTCTATCTTTTTAGAGCGGCGTATTTATTCTCGAAGTATTTCCGGATGGAGCGGCCGGTAAAGATGGCCGATTGCAAGCTGGCGATCAAATTCTTGACATATGCCAGGAAAGTTTCAAAGCGATCGAACACGAGAAAGCACATGCGGCAGTATTGAAAGTTACGGGAACAGTGAGTGGACAATTATCAAAGAGAAAATAATTATTTTATTTTATATATATATATATATATATACGGGGTGTCTCGGCTAAAAAAGACCGCCTAAATATTTTCTTCGTTTCTTACGACGCTACAAACTTTTATAGCATACTTTGAATGGTTTGAAAAGACGTATCTTATGAAAGAAAAAAATTGTTTTTTTTTAAGTCACTTCTTATGAAATTCTTCTTAAGGTCATCGATATTTTCAATCCTATAAGCATGTATTTTGTAAAATATATTGCGACCTCCTTTAACCGAGACACTTTGTTTATATGCGTGCGAATGAAACGTTATATTATTTTATATATATATATCTATATATATATAAAATTACTACACCTTTCGATTACAGATAATCATGGTGGTACATAGAAGCGACAAATCCCCGGAAGAGGTTGACGTGGAATTACAAAAGAAATCTGGCAAAGGAGCTGGCCTTTGTTTGACCGGATTTAAAAGCGGCAAGGGTGCATACGTATCCGATCTGGTAATATAAAAATAAATAATATATACTTAAAAAATAATCGATCGGATCACGTAATTCCCGTTTGTAATATTGGCGCGTTGGGGGGGGGGGGGGCGATGTTTGATATTCCGAAAAGAAAGAAAAAAACAAAGAGAGAGAAAGAAAAAAAAAAGATTCGATCGATATCGCGTGCTCCCATATTTTTCTTCCGGGGTTGAGACGCATATTATTAATCCACTTATGTCCATGCCGTGGGATTCACAAATCGATAGAAAGAGAAGGAGAGAGAGAGAGAGAAAGAGAGAGAGAGAGAGAGAAATATACCGAGAGTGAAAAATAACAACGTATCGTTCGACGTCGTTCGAAAATAAACGATTAAACTATTGTTAAAGATCCTTCCGACGCCTTAATTTATGCAAACGGTTAGACACGTTATAAAAACGTTGTTGCCTATTTACAGGGGCGGAGGTGGACGGCGATCAATTTCTATTTTTGTCGATTTACCCAGATATCGTTTAGAATATATATATATATATATAAACTACGTCGCTTTATTTCCAGTTACCCGGTGGAAGTGCTTTGGAAAGTGGTAAAATTTGCAAAGGCGATCGAGTTGTCGCCATTTGCGGTCAGGACGTACGCGAGGCACCGGTCGAGGATATCGCGGTTCACATCAAAGTTTCCAATCCTGTGCAACTCAAACTGGCCAGGTACAAATCCGCCAAGCAATGACAGGTAAATATACTAATCTCTCGTGTAATTAATACAAGATATATGAGGGTAAATGATAATTAAGAAAAAAAAAAAAACAAAAAAGAAAAAAACGGTAGAAAGACGAAATAAATAATTCATACGTAAAAAACAAAAAAACAAAAAAAAAAAGAAAGAAAGAAAAAGAGAATAGTCGGTGAAAACGGTTGCTCGTTTCAAAAATCATTTTCAATGAATATTTCGATGGACGTATATCGCGTATGAAAAGAAATTATTATTATTATTATTATTATTATTATTATTATTATTATTATTATAAAATGATAATTATCTTTCAGGGTTCTGCGGGCGGAACTCTAAAAATGTATCGAAAAGAAACCAAAGGAAGAATAATTCACAGACAGCGTGGATACTAGTGTGATATAATATAACAAATATAATGATATATATATATATATATACACTTAAATGCGTAAGATAATTAATCGTAATGACGAAATTAACAATGGGACTCGACGAAACGTGTCACCGAATATATTATATCTATGCACTGTTTTTTTTTTTTTTTTTTTTCTTTTTTAACCAAAGGATTCAAGCATTTAGAACGATACGTACGCACGTAGAAGAATAGTAAAGACAAAAGAAAAGTAGAGAAGAGAGAAGTAAAACCAACCAACCAACCGAACGAACGAACGAACGAAAAAAAAGAAAAAAAAAAAACATAACTAATTAAGAACTATGACACGCAAACGTAGCCATATTACGGAGGGAACCAAAAGTAAGTCGAATCGCTCGACCGCGATTTAAGAAAAGAAAAAAAGAAAAATAAAAAAAAAGGATAAAAGCGAAGAAAAGAAGGAAGAAAGAGAAGAAAAAAGAAAAAAAAACAAAGCTAGTCGATGAAAAAAAAAAAGAATAATAATAATAATAAATTAACAAACCATAAGGACGTGAGCTCTTTATTCGAAGGGCCTCGTCGACCTTGTAAAGATTCCGTCTGCCGTGATTTTTAATCCGGCAAGTAGCCGATACACGATTATTACATACGTTATTACTATTACTACTACTGTTACTACTATTACTACTACTACTACTACTACTACTATAACTATTATTGATTATTATTACTATTACTACATTACTATTATTAATTATGAAACATATATATATATATATATATATATATATATATATATGTATATATATACATACAAATATATATAGCGAGAAAGAGAGAGAGAGAGAGAGAGAGAGGGAGGGAGGGGAGGGGAGGGGAGGGGAAAAAAAAGAGTATTTATGCAATCCTAGAGACTAACGTTGTAATAGCCCCGAGTACGACTCTCGCCTTTTAGTATTATAAATCGTAGAGAATGATTATTATGAAAAAAAAAAAATAAATAAATAAATAAAAAATAAAAAATAAAACGCAAAAAAAAAAACAAAAAAAAAACAAGAAAAAAGCAAACAAAGGTAAAGAAACACGCGAAAAGTGATCGAAGTGAAAAAAGTAAAGGAAAAAAAAAAAGAAAAAGAAAAGAAACACGAAAACGAAGAAAGATTGAAAAAAGGCTCGATAAAAAGGGATTGAGAAACTAAACGAAGACGTTAACGAACGATCTACAGATGGATCTTTGATCGTTAAACGTTGGAGAGGATAGAGACGGGGTTGGATGAAGAAGAAAAAAAAAGAAAAAAAAAAAAGAACGGACGAGAAAATCCGAAAATACGACGAGAACGTGAAGAGGGTCGCGCTTGTACGTAAATTTATGAGGGGAAAATAATAATAATAATAAGAAGAAGAAGAAGAAAATGAAAATGAGAGGCAACGCGTGGTGATGGA
>OU964976.1:5337614-5365114 GCA_918808275.2 Dolichovespula sylvestris
ATGTTACTATTATACTTTATTGTATACAGAATAATATATTATAATTACTTAATATTACACGTAAATTTAATTTTATTAATATAAATTTTATCTGATATTATTATCTAATATATACATTGTACGTACTGTAATACAAATATATTTATTATTATTAACAATAACAATAACAACAATAATAATAACAATAATAATAATAATAATAATAAATGCAATTTATTAAATAATACGAAAGAAAGAAAGGACAAAAAAAAGAGGGAAAACGTTTCGTTTAATTTATTCGACGATGGAGGTTTATCCTTTTTCTTTTTTTTTTTTTTTTTTAGTTTTCTTTCGAACGAATTTTTCCTCAAAAAAAAAAAAAAAAAAAGAAAAAAAAAGGAAAACAAGGACGACGTGCGTTAGTAGTGCATTAGAGTTTCGTTACCGTGTAAGGAAAACGTGATAAAATTCTTGGAATCGTTCGAATATCGTCGAACATTGTTGTGGTTTCGCCTTATCGTCTAACTGCAAGTGCCACCGAGAGAGCCTTGAGAACAAGTTTCTCGCATGGGAACTTGTGTACACATAACTGCCGTAGTATTGCTTGTGGACTACTTAATACCATATGTACTACAGGTTCAATCGGTGTGTTTAGCTGCTCTCTCTCTCTCTCTCTCTCTCTGTGCGTGCGTGTGTGTCTGTGTGTTTGTTCACATTCCTAACTTTCCTAAGCAATTATGTCATAATGCACAACCGCCTTGCAGCAATCGTCCCATTCGGTAGTATTATTTTAATAAAGTGAAGACTAAGAGAACTATGTAATATTCCATGAATTTCATTCTAAATATGGAGACCGATTTTAAATACGGAAAAGGATTTGCCGATGTTAACATCGAATTATATATATTTATAATATAAAAATTATATACGTTTCTTAATATTAACAAATATTAAAACTTTTGTTTCACACTTGGAAATATTATAGATACATTAAGACATTTCAATTTTTTTTCTTTCTCTCTCTCTCTCTCTCTCTCTCTCTCTCTTTCTCTTTCTTTTATTTTTGTCAATGACTAATTTCACAACGCACAGGATAAATTTACAGTACTTAAAGTCTAGCACTTAAATTCTTGGCTATGTAAAGTTATGGTTCGTACCATTAAAATATCTCTGACTTTATGCGAACGCCTGTCAGGTAACTTTCTAAATCATATACACGTATATAATATATATATATATATATATATATATATATATATATTTCGTTTGTATAAATGAGTAAAAGAAGAATTTATATATATATATATATATGTATATAATTTATAACCGCGTGAAATTTTTTTTTTAATATATTTATTATAATTTTCCACGAGTCATTCAGCGATAGTAGAATCCCGTTATTATCTACCGAGTAATCGTAATCGGTAATAGTAGAGAGTTCTTTTTTTTTATCGTTCGAGTAAATATACTCAGTGATGGTAGATCACTGTTTTACCGATACGAACCATATAAAAAAAAAAATCCAAAAGAATCATTTTTCAAATATATGAAAAAAATGGTTACACTGGACTAACGATATGTCAAACAATAACGATATACATTTTTATATTTAATTTCAAATATTTCATTCCAAAATTGTCCGAGAAAAAATTAAATCTGAATTTAAAAAAAAAAAAAAAAAATAAATCTATTATTGATAAATTCTAATATATATAAATTAAACTATATAAATTAAACTTCGTTATCGGATCATCCGATAAACTATAAAATTACGTACTGGATAAATATTTTCAATGTGTATATGTAAACAAATAAACAAATATAACGCGGAAGTGTAATAAAAAACGCGATATTAAATGCTGCCGACGTCTTCGGAGACGTCTCGCGACATTTTTTTTTTTTTTTTTCCTTTATAATCTATTTTTTTTATATTTATTTACTTTCTTTTTCCAATCCCCTTTTAAATCTTTTCTTCCTTTCGACTCTAAAACTATCCAGAGTTAGTGTATGAAACTTTATGACGGAATTATCGACGACGTTTGAAAGAGGAATTTAAAAGAAAAACTAAAATACACACACACACACACACACACACACACACACACACACACACACACATATATATAGAGAGAGAGAGAGAGAGAGAGAGAGAAGTTAAAACTTTAAAGATTCGTAAGAGTATCACGTAGTAAAACTAGATTTTGGTACAACGCGCAAACACACACTCAAACTATACACATATACAAATATACACAAAAAAAGACAAGAATGAAAAAGTTAGCAGCAAACGGATACAAACATCGATACTCTGCCACACACACACACACGTTGTCAAAAACGTTTCCACTTATGAGTCACCGATACTCGTTCACCCTCTCATCCCACCACCCTAAACCTCAACCCCCGACCATATCAGAAATCCTTCCTCTTCCCTTCTGTGGTCTTTCGTATCTCTCGTGAGCTCCCACTTCTCGCTTGCTACGAAAAGAGAGAGAAATAGAAAGAGAGAGAGAGAGAGAGAGAGAGAGAGAGAGAGAGGTAAGAAAACTTTTCTATCCGCACGAGTGGTAAAAAGTTCTTTTTCCAAGGGGCCATTTATCGCTTGAAATTTCGCCCAAAGGCGGTGCACGATAGTCTCGGTTAAAAACTTTTATATATCTTTCGTGGTAAACACTCGACGCGTTGCCACCACCACCACCAACACCTCCATTTCCCCTTTCACCTCCCCTCGTCCCACGTCCAACGTCCACCATCCCCCGATCTCTCTCTCTCTCTCTCTCTCTCTCTCTCTCTCTCACTCCCCTTCCTTCTTCTCACCTTCCTCCTAGACGATATCGTTTATGTGGTTTTTACCTCATTTCTTGATTTTCTCTCTCTCTCTCTCTCTCTCCTTCTATTATCATTTCCTTTTTCTCCCTATTTCTATCTTTTCTTTTTTTTTTTTTTTTTATTCTTATTTTTAGTACCGGCCAACCGAACAAACCGAGGGAGGACTCGGTGATTTGAGCTTTCATATGGAATACACTTTTTATTTCTTTTTCTTTTAATATCGCTACGATATATTATATATGTGTATTGTTATCGTTAAAGTAATTATTAATTATTGTGTGTGTGTGTGTGTGTGTGTGTGTGTGTGTATTGAAATGTGGATTATCGAATTTATCGACCGAAATTTTTTAGGGTCGAAAATTCGGCTTAATTGGTATTCTCAATCGTATTATGATTTAATCCGTAATTAGAATCGATTCTCTCCCGCCCCCTCGCCCCCGATGGTAACGGGACGAACTAATTAGAGGTTCTTGAGTATATTTGGGTTATGAAGATTAATGGAAGGGTTAATTAATGTCACTCGTCGGGCGCGTAATCATAATCTTCAACGTTCTCATCTTTCGTACAATTTAATATCACATTTCTACGGAAGGATATCCGTTGCTTTGGATGATTACACGAACGACGTTAATATTTAATAATTATAATATATGTATATATATATATATATATTTAAAAGGAACAAACGAGAAAGCTCGGGTGGAATTTAAAAAAAGAAAAAAAAACACATCGTAATCGTAACGAGCGTCTTCTAATCGTCATAACCACGCAGCACACACACGCACGCACGCACGCATGCAGACATGCCAGAGAAAGAGACATAGAAACAAATTCGTACATTTACATACGTACGTAATACATATGTACGAAAGGAAATCAAAGTATAATATCCGAATATTATACAATTTAATCTCCTATTTTCGAAAGATTTATGCCGCTTAAGATAATTTTACAACGACCTTAATATTTAATCATACATACATACATACATACATATACATACATATACATATATATATATATATATATATATATATATGTATGTATATAAAGAACGAACTAAAAAGCTCGGCGTGAAATTTTAAAGAGATACATCGAAATCGTAACGAGCGTCTAATCGTCGCAGTCACATACATGCACGCACATGTGCATGCATCCACACACATTCCAAAGGACATATAGAGACAAATTCATACATACATACATACATACATACATACATACATACATACATACATACACACATACGTACGTACGAAACGAAAGGAAAGCAAAGATCCGAATATAAAGTACATACAAGAACGGTGGTATTTATTTCGCGGCCCAAATCACGCGCCCGTTCGTCCTAATCATCGACGCATTAATAGCGCGTAGAAAACTTTCGACGTGGTGGAAAGCACCAGAGAAATATATATATATATATATTCTCTGTCTGTCTGTCTGTCTGTCTGTCTCTTTCCTTCTTTTCACCAACTCATAACTCTTTCTTTTTCGTATAAACGCGCACCAGTTTGCTCGCAAGTAATAGCGAAGTCGATTCACGGAATATAAGAAGGTGAAGCCTACTTTCTTCTTCCGAATTGTCTTTATGGTGGTGAGAGAAGTGGCAATAGGAGTAGTAGTAGTAGGAGGAGGAGGAGGAGGAGGAGGGAGGTTTATGGAGGTAAAGTAGTAGGGACAGCGGAGGTAAAGTAAGGTAAGGTGTACCGAGGAAGAGGAGGAGGAGGTTGAGGAGGTTGATGGAGGTGGTGATTGAGGAGGAGGAGGAGGAGGAGGAGGAGGAGGAGGAGGAGGAGGAGGAGGAGAGGTAAACGCGTGGAGGCAAAAACGAGAATGGAAAGAATGGAAAGGGGAAGAAGGCCGTTCGCCGACACTGGTCAGCCAGTATGAGCCAGTACATCGAACAGTAGTACTACGGACGATCTTAATATCGATAATCGATCCTAATTCCTCAGTTCTTTATCGTTCGTACACGATATATACGTATACATACATACATATATTTATATATATTTATATATACATATTTATACGCGTGTGTCGATAAATTTATTTTCGTTCGTCGCGTTCTCTCGTTCGCGTTCGCGTTCTCGTGTTCCCACGCAAGGTTAATGCGCGTTCGTGTATAGAAAAAAATAAAAAAAAAAGAATTGACGGAGATAAATCTGAAAGAGATATTACGGAAACAAATCAACTGAGAATAATTAACGTGAGTCCGATAACTATAACGACGACAACGACAACGACAACGATCAGAACCAACGACAAAGTTAACGATTTCACGCGATTAATCGTCGTGATTGTTGTCTTTTTTCGTTTCCTCCTCCTCCTTCTCCTCCTCCTACTCCTCCTCTTCTTCTATCTCTCTCTCTCTCTCTTTCTATTTTTCTTTTTTCCTTTTTACTCCTCTCTCCATTCTCACTTTCCCCTATTTTCTCTTCGTCTTGTTCTTTATATTTATTTATTTATTTATTTATTTATTTATTTATTTATGTGTTCGTTCGTTAGTTAATTAATATATTTATATATTTATTTATTTATTTATTTATTTATTTATTCGTTTTTTTCTTTCAATTTTTTTTTCTTTTTTTCTCGTCGAGAGAGAGAGAGGGAGAGAGAGAGAGAGAGAGAGAGAGACGTCTCCCCTCTTCTCCTCACGGCCCTTTTCCTCAGAGTAAAGGGAAAATCGTAATATTCGAAGTAAGCTTTTCTCTCTTTCATTCTTTCTTTCTTGATCGCTTGTTCCTTGCTTCTCTTATCGTCCCTTTGATTTCACGCATCATCAAGTATTTTCTTTTCTTTAAGTTCGAAGGGCAAAAGAGTGCGTGTGCGTGTGCGTGTGCGTGTGTGCGTGCGTTATTTTTTTCTTCCTTCTTTTTCTTCCCTTTGACCTTTACTCTCTCTCTCTCTCTCTCTCTCTCTCTCTCTCTCTCTCTCTCTCTCTCTCTCTCTCTCTTGCCTAACCCTTGCTTTTATCCTACACCCTTCATAACTATCGCCCGTTGGATTTTTTTTTCCGAGCTTAATCATAGGTAAGTTTTTCTTTTTTTTTTTTCTTTTTTGTATTTTTTTTTCTTTCTCTTTTCCTTCGTTCAAAAGTTTCATCGTACACATACTTTCGCCTATTGCGTTGTCTCCAAATTTTTCTTCTTTTTTTTTTTCTTTTTTTTTTTTTTTTTTTTTTTTTTTTTGTCCAATGGAAGCTTCGCCGCGTGATATTTTACTTTCCAAATGGGCGAGTTTTAAGAAGAAAAAGAAATAACGGAGAAGTAGAGGGAGAAGATAAAAGAAGAGAAAAGAGAGGAGAATGAAAGGGAATAAGAAATCAGAAAGTTATTTGATATTGACCTCCTAACGAGTAATCCCAGAGGATGAATTTCGATGGGACGTTTTATCGAGAAATTTTCTTAGGACGAATGTGACGAACCTAATTTTCTTCTTCGGATACTTGAATGGAAATTTGTGCTAAAAAAGAAAAAAAAGGAAATGAAAAGAGAGAGAAAAAAAGCTATGCGTATGTATGAGATATATATATATATATATATATATATATATATATATATAGAAAGAAATAGAGCTTTCACGCGAACGAACTGGATTCGACGGATTCGAGGCCAGGAGAAAACTTTTTAGGCGAAACTTTACGCATCGAATAAATCTTCCGTTCTACTACGTTTCTTATGCGAATGTCGTAAGAAGGAAAAGACTTTTATGGGTTTTATTCGATCGCGCCTCGCACAATACGAAACAAAATACTATCGATCGGTCGATCGATCGAGATGCGAGTGATCGAAGCTCGAGTACACATCTTCGCATTGTAAAAGCTAAAACGTCGTAAAAATTCGAGATCTTCTTTCTTTTTTTTTTTTTTTTTAGATTTTAATATCACACGGATTTGTGTGTGTGTGTGTGTGTGTGTGTCTGTGCGTGCGTTTGTGTTATAATACGAAAAATATAAAAACAAATCTTGTAAGATTTTCTCTAGAAAAAAAAAAAAAAAAAAAAAAACAAACAAATTGATTTTGATCGTTGGTGTCATCGATTTTTGGTCGTCGTTTAAAGGAAGAAACAAAAGAAGAAGAAGAAGAAGAAGAAAAAAAAGAATTCGTTCTCCTGTCATCTATCACTTATTTATATATATAAATATTATGTCTAGCTTCATTACTAAAACTTTTACCTTCGATGTTAACGAAGTTTCTCGAGTTATGGTGGCAACGAGAAAAAAAAAAAAAAAGAAAAGGAAAAAAAAAAAGGAAAAATAGAAAACCACGAAAGAAAGAAAGAACAAAGTAAAAACCTGCACTTAAATAAATGGACAGGCTATCTGATTTTTCAACGACGTCATTTTTACGATCGTAGCCGTCAAGTTGGACGTTATAATATTTCGACATTGTAACAATCATGATCAACGGACCAAATGCTTACGCAATTAATAAGAAATCAGCAAATTAATATCTTTCTCTGAAATACGTACCTACATATATATATATATATATATATATATATATATATATATACACGATAGATCTCTCAGTTTAGAACGCGGAGATGTTCTCTCTCTTGTGCCGGAAGTGCCGTTTTCCTCTTTCCTATGGTCATCTAGGTTGCATCAAAGTGTGTTACACATTTCGCGCATGCGCATTTGTCGTTCGCATCAACACTCCTCAAATCACGACCGGTTATCCAATATACATACATATACATACACACACACACACATATATATATATATATATATATCCTACGTGAATACGAGTGTCCGTATACGCACGCATAAAAAACCTGATCGTTTTAACACTCTTTCTTTTTTTTTCTCTCTCTTTCTCTCTCTTGAGGACGACGTTATAAAAATCGCGATAACGATCAAGATTAAAGGGGGGAGAAAAAAAAGAAAAAGAAAAAGAAAAAGAAAATGAAAAAAGAATTTATTTTTCCAATCTTTCTCGTCCAATCGAAACGCGAAAACTTTCTAAACGATCTCGTTCCTTTTACATAGATATACATATATACATATATATATACATATGTACACACACATATATATATATATATACACACACACACACACATACGTAAATATATATATGTGTGTATATATAATCGTTCACATCATATAATTTCTTTCGATTTATTTGAAAGATCGTGGTTATTATTTGTCTTTCTCTGTTTATTTTTTTTTTGTTTTGTTTTTTTTTTACTTACTTCTTCTTACTACTTCTTCCTTTTTTAAACTTATCTACTTACCGTTTTTCGTATTTTTTTATTATTATTATTTTTTCTCGTCACTGCTTCCCTCTTGCAAGTTACACCCTCTCTCTCTCTCTCTCTCTCTCTCTCTCTCTCGAGAAATGAAAAGAAAGCTCGGCCAGGTGAAAAAATTCCAAGTGGAAACGAACGAATCCGGGATCCGTCAGTTTTTTGAATCCAAGCGAATATATATATATATATATATATATATATATATATATATATATATATATATATATATCGAGACCACTCGAACCACGGAGTCATTATTAACGCATCGATGGAATTCGTTCAATCGGAATATAGGTATGGCCGGGAATCGATACGCAAACTCGATGTATACGCCAAACGTTCGCATTACCTTGTCTCTTTCTCTCTCTCTCTCTCTTCGTCTCTTTTATACTCTCTTTCTGTCACTCGAACACATGTACGTACATGTTTCTTTCTTCATTTTCTTTTCCTGCATTTTTTTTCTTCTTCTACTTTGTTTCTCTTTCTTTTTTTTTCTTTTTTCCTTTTTTTATTCAACTATCGCGAACAAAAATCAAACGGTAAATGGGAAAATGAAGAGAGCGATAAACGTATGGTCAATCTAATAACTAGTATACCTATCAGAAGATTATTACGTCATTGTACAGTAACATTCAAATACGTATATATATATATATATATGTATATGTGCGTGTGTGTGTGTGTGTGTGTGTGTCACTTTCTAATCGTCAAAAAAAAAAATATATATATATATATATATATATATATATATATATATAAACGTGAATTCAAGTAAACGTGATCTTACAAGATTAACAGGATTTGCCAGACCTTTTTTTCTTCTTATTTTTTTTTTTTCTTTAATTTATTTTTAAGCGTCGCTCGAGAAGGGAGAAAAAATATTGTGTTTCGCGAACCCGTCAAAAAAAGAAAAAATAAAGAAAAAGCAAAAAAAAAAAAAAGAAACAAAAGGATGAAAAAAAAAAGTGGAAAAAAATCAAACGAATTAATAAGAGAATGTACTTTCACTGATCTATTTGCGAACATTGACGCACTCGTAACGCTTGAGTATCTATTCTATCTATTACACGATCTATTGGCAACGTGCATACATACTTCGTTTAATAGAGATGTGTGTGCATGTGTGTGTGTGTGTGTGTCACACGTCGATTGCAACGATTACGAGAATTATTACGAGCGACTACAAAAGATTCGTTAGTGGAGCGATTGATCGATAGATAGATAGATAGATCGATCGATCGATAGATCAATTCGTACTCGAATTACACGATCGAGTGTTTGGAATCAAATTGACGAGCCTTTTGTTCTCGTGCATGTAACTTGATTATAATGATCGTTAGAGTTATATTATTTCTATGTGCGTGCGTGCGTTGTCCCCTTTTATTTTATATTTTTTTTATTTTAATTTTTTTTTTCTTTTTATTTATTTCTATTTTTATTTTTATACCGGCGAGAGACGTTGCTGCGTAAATTGTTTCGTTTCGATAGTCATTTAAAATTGTATTTTATTCGATTTCTGTTTTTTTTTTTTTTTGTTTGATTTCGTTTTTAAATTTCTTCTATTTTTTTTTTTTTGTTCGTTCGTTCGTTTTTATTTTCGTTAGAGTTTTGTCCGAAGGAATGAATATAATTTGTTCTTGTCTTTTTTAAGATTTCAATATATATATATATATATATATATATATATATATTTATTTATTTATTTATTTTTTTATCTTTGGAAGATCTTTGAAAAAGAAAGAAAATTATTTTTACTTTAAAAATAACATTTCTTCTCCTTATCTTCATAACAAATGAAACTTTCTAATTCCCATAAAGCAAAAACAAAAATAAAAATCCTCGAACGAATCGAAATCCTCGAAGTCAATGAATTCGATTCGAAGGGAACAAAATTTCTCGATTTACTTTCAACTGCTTTTTCTTTTTCCGAAAAAAAGAAACGGATCAAAGGGAACGAAGGAAACAGAAAAAAGAGCAAAATAAGAAACACGAAAAACAGGACAGAAGAGAATGGGATATAGTAAAGAAAATATAGAAAAAAAAAATAAAAAAAAAAATAAAAAAAAAATAAATGTCCTCCGTCGAATGGGAAACATTCAGAAAAAAGAATAGAAAAATTCGCGGAGAGATAGAGAGATAGATAGATAGATAGAGAGAGATAGATAGATAGACAGAGAGAGAGAGAGAGAGAGAGAGATACCGAAAAGCTCGATGCTGCAAGGTAAATGTGTACACAAGTACCCAACGTATTATACTATTGAGGACGATACAAACATACACACGTTCGTTATATTGGGTATATCTCGTTTCTATTTTCGATATGTTTTTTATTTGGTATTTTTTATTTTTTACTTTTTTTCTTTTCGATAACATCGTTGACTAGACTCGAAGTATGCGTTTTTCAACATCGTCGAGAGACAGAGAGAGAGAGAGAGAGAGAGAGAGAAAATACTCTGCAAGTTTCGAAAGTATTCCAAGTTCTAATAAAATATATATTGTTCGACGGGTAACATGAAAAATATACGATAAGAGGCTCGTATAAAGGTGAACCCCTTGTACCAACATACGAGGTAAAAAAAAAAGAGTAAGTGAGATAGGAAGATAGATAGATAGATATTTACAGAGAGAGAGAGAGAGGGGGGGGGAGGGGTGGGGGAGAGAGTGAAGGAACAAACGTGAAGAGAACGTGAGATGGCTTAAGCTTCGGAAGAGTATGGTAAAGAGTAAAAAATAAACAAAAAAAAAAAACAAAAAATAAAAATAAGAAGAAAAAAAAAAAGAAAGCGAAACTCGTGGTTGCTTTATTATTAATACGGCGCATGGAGGATACGTGAGGTATACCGGTATCGTTCCGGAAAATGGATAGAAAAATATGGGACTTGTGGATCTCGTATATAGAAAGACAGAGACATACGAGAGAGAGAGAGAGAGAGAGAGAGAGAGAGAGAGAGAGAGAGAAATTGAGAGGTGAAGTATACAAAAAATGTTTACGATGGGAAAGCTGATAAATAAGCGTCAATTCCATGAACTATAATATCTATAAAAAAAAAAAACGAATTATTTATATATATATATATATATATATATATATATATATATATATATATATAAATCAGATTTTTAAGATTCGTAAGAAACAAAAACAAATAAATGGAAAAAGAGAAAAGATAAATGAATAAGAAAAAGAAAGGAATAATCGAATATAATGAATTTAATATTAACGTGCCATTTCGATGGTACTTAAAATAAATATTAATCAAATATGGAAAAGGGATGAGAAATCCAAAGGATCCATAAAAACAAATATTATGGGAACGAATATCTCTCTCTCTCTCTCTCTCTCTCTCTCTCTCTCTTTTCTTTTTCTTATTCATACATACGTATATACATACATACATGCACGAGTAAGAGCGATCATTACATGTAAGAAAGAACTAATTTATAAGAGTATCGATTGCAATGAAATAGAACAAGGGTTTTGTAATAAAAGAAAGACAAATGGAAAGGGAAAGAGAAGACAAATACGATCTCTAACAGTCTACGGACATTTTGTCACGAGCTCGTTAGTGGTGTGCTATTGCTGTAAAAAGAAAAAAAAAAAAAAAAAAAAAAAGAAGAAAAGAAAAAAAGAGGTAGAATAAAAAAGATGGAGAAAAAAATTAGGTACGATGAAGAAGTAAGAATAGTTAGTTAGATAGATAGATAGATAGATAGATAGATAGATAGATAAATAGATGGAGAGAGAGAGAGAGAGAGAAGATAGAAAATGAACATTAAAGCAAGAAGTTTCCATCGCACGTGAAAATTTGAGTTCGCGTGCGCGGCCGTGATTCTCCTGGTTGTTGTGTATTGTTATTGTTGTTATTGTTGTTAATGTCGTCGTCATTGTTGTGCTTAGAAACTGCAACCAGCGTGATTAGGAAGGTGCACGCGATCGAATTACTCCACCTTCGAACGGAGAAAGTTCTTCTTTTTTTTCTTTTTCTTTCCTTAAAAATCAAAAATCATATACATTATTTTCCACCGAATATAATTCAATCGACATATTACGTCCGCCCTCTTTTTTCCTTTCTATTCCATTTAACGAAACGAAATATTGAATCTGAGATAATTAAAAGAAAAAAAAAGAAAAAAGAAGAAACGAATATAGAAAAATAGAAATAAAAAGAAACGAACATACAAACAAACAAACGAAAGAAACGAACAAATAAATAAATAAATAAATAAATAAATAAATAAATAAAGAGGAGACAAGGTTGAAAAGAAAAGAGAACGAAATAGAAATTGGATCGCATTTAGGTCGAAGAAAACTTTATTGGACCTTGCGACTTAACCCCTCCCTATATCCTCTCTAATATCAATAGAGCTCATTGAGAATAGTTGATGCAAGCATTCATAATGGAAAAAGAGAAAGAGAGAGAGAGAGAGAGAGAGAGAAAAGGGACAAAGAACACGAAAAAAAAAAAAAGAAAAAAAAAAAAGAACTTTCTCCCCCTGTATATTCGTAACGACGCCATCCGGTCGTCGTCTTCGTTCGTCGTTCGTCGTGCATTTAAAAAAAAAAAATGACGAAGAAAAGAGAGAGAGAGAGAGAGAGAGAGAGAGAGAGAGAGAGAGAGAGAGAGAGAAAGAAGAAGAATAAAATGAACACAGGAACCACGCGCGCAACGTTCTAAGGTATGCATATTAAATATCTTGCAGACGCTCCGGCACGCGCGTGGCTAAACGTTCTTCGAGAGTCTCTAACGCGCGACCTAGATCCAACCTCATTCGATAAGAAAGTGTCCACCTGTCGTCTTCTCTCTCTCTCTCTCTCTCTTTCTCTCTCTCGATCTTTTATGAACTCCATCGGCGTATCTTTCTATGTTTTCTAACGCAATATACGAGGGAATGAGAAGTGCGGGGAGAAAGGATCTCCTTCACATTTTTTTTTTCATCTCTTTTATATCCTTTTACAAATATATATATATTTTACAAATATATATTTACAAATATACAATTACAAATATACAAATATTTATTTTACAAATATATATATATTTATTATATATTTATTATATATTTTTAAAATATATATATATATATTAAAAAAAATATATTATATAACAAATATATAATTATTATATAATTATATTTAATATATATATATATATATTAAGGATGAAATTTCTAGAAAAAATATTCATATCCCTTTCTCTCTCTCTCTCTCTCTCTCTCTCTCTCTCTCTCTCTCTTTATCTTACAATAATAAAATTTTCAAGACAAAGATACAACAAAAATCCATCCATCCATCCATCTGTCGTTTCATAGACCTCATTCCTGGGAATAAAACTTGAAAAGAAAAGAAAATGAAAAAAAGAGAGAACAAAGTTAACGTTTATACGTTCTCGTTCTTCCTCTGGAAAAAAAAAAAAAAAAAAAGAAAAAAAAAACGAAAATCATTTTTACGATTCCAACGCTTTACTACTGCCAACGCAAAGAATTTTCAAATACAGACGTTTGCACGTGAGCCATTTTGTCCTTCAAAAAGGGAACCCCCTCCTATCCTCCCCTTTTTCTCTCCTCCTTCCTGTATCTTTCTTTCCCGTTTCTCCTTACCTTTCGGTCGACGCTTTACGACGAGTCTTTGGGAGCTTTCGTACGCATTAAACTACGTGACTTTTCGAAATTGTCGTCTATCTCGAGAGCTCTACATCTTTAATGGAGTACATCTCTCTATCTCTATCTCTATCTCTATATCTCTATCTCTATCTCTATATCTCCATCTCTCTCTCCGTCTATCTTTTTCGCTCTTTAAACCAACTAATCTTACAATCTTTTTTCTCTTTCTTTTTCTTTCTTTTCTCATTTCTTTTCTTTTTTTTTTTTTTTTTTACTCTTTAATACTCGTACATTCGTTTCGACCGTGTCACTTACGTAAGAATTCTTGTTCTTTTCAAAATAAATTATCGATCCAAGTGAAGTTTCGATAATCGATAATCGTATTAAACATATACACTTCGTTTTACATTAGAAACTTTTTAATCGTTCGGCGATAATAACGTCATTACGAATTTTATTAATAAACATATCGAACCATCGAGATACCAATCGATTATCATTGATTTCGATATACATATGTTATTACGAAACAATTATAACGCTTCGAATGATCGATCAACGCGAATTATCATTATATATATATATATATTAATTATTATTATATATATATATATATATATCGCTTAATATTTCGATCTTAATATTAATATATAATTTCTCTCCCTCTCTCCCTCTCTCTCTCTCTCTTTCTCTTATCGTCGATATGAAAAAGAAAAAAAAAATATGAATAATCAGGGAAGGTATTGGATAATCCTATTTGATTTCGATAATAAATATTAATACGAAATAAGAATATAATATTTTGAAATATAATATTAGCATTGTAAATGAAATACAATTCCCCTCTCCGCCCTCCTACCTCTCCTCCCCTTAGCATCTCGATTTCTTTAAAACGTTTGAAACGACGTTATTATACGTTTGCAACCGTGGAGGAAGTGGACGTAAAGGAAAGATTTACCTACATCAAACGATCTCTCTCTCTCTCTCTCTCTCTCTCTCTCTACGGAGAGAGAACTCTCTTCATTATACACACACACACACACACACATATATATATATATATATATATATATGTAGATGTTTTATATAGATATTTAGTTTCTCAACTAGAAAGCAAGGCAAACTTCTTGTAACGAGAAAATATCTTTGAGGGAGTTATGATAAATAAGGGAATAAAATTAGTCAATATTTGTAGGTAAAAGAAAAAAAGGGGGGGGATGAATGAATGAATGAATGAATGAATGAATGAATGAATGAATGAACGAACGAACGAATGAATAAATTAATTAATTGATCGATCGATCGATCGATCGATCGAGATAACGAAAGGCGAGCGTTTTAAACGATGGCAAACAACTGCAGGACAAAAAAGGGAAAAAAAAAAAGACGTACACGAGCAATGTGAAAAAAAAGAAAAAAGAAAGAAAGAACGAACCGAACGAAAATGATATAATAAAAGAAGAAGAAGAAAAAAAATAAATAAATGAAAAAAAAAAAAAAAAAAAAAAAAATATAGAAATTCAATTAAACGAAAGATCGAAAAAAAAATTTTTGCTCCGCGGCTTTAACGATCTTTCAAACTCGTGGTTTTGTTTCTCTCTCTCTCTCTCTTTTTCTTTTTTTTTCTGTCGTTCTATTTTCTTCTCTTTTTTCCCTCCCCCTTCTCGTTCCCCCTCCCTCTTTTCGTTTTCCTACCCCTGCCGCCCCCTTCTACCGCACCTTCAACCCCTCTAGAGCTTTTTCTCGACCAATCCAACAAAATTGATTATTTTTCTACGGTCCAATGGATTTGATTGAAACGAAAATCTATAGTATCTCTTTCCCGTCTACTTCTCTCTCTCTCTCTCTCTCTCTCTCTCTCTCTCTCTCTCTCTCTCTCTCTCTCTCTCACTCACACTCATCCTCGTTTCACCGAACGCACGTCAGCAATAGAGAACACTCTCGAAACGATTAATCGTCCTTGATCACGCTCATTAAATTTCTACGGACGCGAGAGTATTTCCAACAACGAAATCTTTTCCCCGTCGAAAGAAAGTGTGAGCTAGAAATATAGAGATAGATAAATAGGTAGATGGAGATAGAGACGTAGCGAGAGAGAGAGAGAGAGAGAGAGAGAGAGAGTATGCGTGTGCGTGTGCGTGCGAGGGAGAACGTAGAGATCTCGATATCATATATTTTCTTTTCTTTTATTTTTTTTTTTTTTTTTTTTTTTTTTTAATCCATCGTAAAAATTAAGACACATCCGCTCGTTTTCATAGGTGTTGTTGGATCGCGTAATTGATAAGTAACAACATAAATTGCGGATGTACAATGCGAATAAAATGAAATGAAATAAATGTGTCATGGTACGCGTGTGGCAACAATATTCGGACGTCGTCGCCATTATCATCGCTTACCGTTTCGTCTACGGACGCGACCAAGTTATTTTTTCTTTTTCTTTTCACTATTTAGAAACAATTATTCATCGTTAGTACAATGATAATAATCGATGATGATGATAATAATAGTAGTAAAACAAAGGGAGAACAAATATCATAAAGAATATTATAGAATAACAATAACGACGCCAATGTTAACTATGAGAAATGATAAATTCAATAACTACGACAAATAATAATAATAATAATAATAATAATAATAATGATAATAATAATTTTCTAACGATTAATTGAATTAAAAAGAAAATGACAAATATATTTCACCGTGACTTTTCGGATGTATACGGATCGTATAACGCAAAACCCGCAAGAATTTACTGTTCGATTTCTTTCTTTCGTTTTGCATTTTTTCTTCTTTTTTTTTTTCTTTTTTTTTTTTTTTTTGAGAACTAACCTAAGAACAAAAGCGTTCCACCGATGGATATCGAGTGTCACGGATCACCGCAAATTGTCACGAAGATTGTCAAACAATCCCCGGTTAGAAGGTCAAATAGTTCGGTACACCGCGAATCAACCCGTTCGTACGACAAAGTACATATATACAAAGTTTTGTTTGTTTCGAACGATCACGGCGCGTAGCGCAGACAGTGAAATGAATTCTCTTCGTTGCTTATTCGAATTAATAAAGTTAACGATTTCATTAAAAAGAAAAAGAAAAAAAAGAAAAAAAAAAAAAAACAAAAAGGTAGTCGTCCACGAGCGCGACCGCGAGAAATACGATTTTCATTCGATCTCTTCATTTTCCTTCATTTCCTCCGATTTCCTAAAGCAATTAATTCGTTTCTCCCCTCTCTCTCTCTCTCTCTCTCTCTCTCTTTCCATTCCTTTCTACCAAGCACACAACCAACCCTACTCCCATTTCCAACACTTCCTTTTAATTCTCCTTCCTCTTATTTTGCTCTCTTCTTCTTCCTCCTTCATTTCGTCGTTTCGTTTGTTCGTTGAAAAAAAAAAGAGAGAGAGAGAGAGAGAGAGAGAGAGAACAAAACGAAAAAAAAGAGAAGTGAGAGGAAACAAAAATTAAAATCACGCATCGATTTCTTTCGTAATATCTCTTAAAGAGCATGCGAAGGGGGACGTACTGAAAATAAGATGAGATTAAAAATTATCCATATATCCTCTCGGTTGCATTCGCGGAACGATCTTTTAATCGTTAAATCTTTTAATCTTTAATCGTCGAAAAAAAAAAAAAAAGAAGGAAAAAAAAATAGAAAAAAAAAAAAAGAAAAAAGAACGGAAGAAGAAGAGGAAGAATTCACTGTGTTACATTGATTAATAATATCTTGCGTAAGTTTGAGTAGAGGAGAGAGAGAGAGAGAGAGAGAGAGAGAGAGAGAGAGAGAGCATGAAGATCATCGTGTCACTTGGATTCGTTCGTTTGAAACGTGGGAGGGTTAAAGGTTTGCTGGGAAGGAATAGGCGACCTTGAAAAAAAAATAGCAGAAATATTTTCCCGTCTTATCAAGCGTAAGATCGTTGAAATTGCATCGAAACTGTGAAACTGCATACGGACTGGCGCCCACTGAATATACGAAAAACGAAAGAGAGATATTGCGTGGCTTCGTCGTGACGTGTCATGGGAACTGTCGCCAAGTAAATATAAAAAAAGATGAGGAAAGAGAGAGAGAGAGAGAGAGAGAGAGAGAAAGAGAAAATAAAATTCGAAGGGGGCAAGGGAGGGATGGGACGGGGGTGGGAAGGGGATGGTGGGAAACAAAGGGCTGCCGAGGATTATTTCTTTTAATTTTCCTTCGTCCAATTCTTTTTCTTTCTCTCTCTCTCTCTCTCTCTCTCTCTCTCTCTCTCTTTGTTTTTTTTTTTTTTTTTTTTTTTTTTTTTTAATAAAACGAAAGATATCTCTCCGAGCAAGGAATAAATCAACAGGATAACATCGACTTAATGAGTTTTATGAGCACAGGATACAGATAATTATACCGAGACACGTTAATTTTAATTACCACGCGGTCGTTTGCACACGAATGCTAATTATCTACTTGATTATCTCGGTACGATTGTTTGCTTTCTTTTAAGCCTACTCCTCCTCCTCCTCCTCCTCTCGTCGTCCGACCACGTACGAATAATTCTTATAACGACGTCCAATGATAATGATAGTGATAACGGCGTTACAATATAAAAATGTTAATGATCTCGTCGCGAGGTCGTAATCGAAAAGGAAACAAAATTAATTCGAAAACATTATTTACGAAATCGATTGTTCTTGTTTTTTTTTTTTTTTTTCTATAACGATATTATAGCGTTGTTTAAATAAATGAAGGATAAAATACCCTTCCAAACGACGTTTTTGTCGAGTCTCTACGACTTCTCGTTACGAAAATTCGATCGAAGGAAAAAATTCAATTTAAAAAAAAAAAAATTATTAACGAAATCGATTTTATTATAACGATATTATTGCAGAGTTCGAGTGAATAAAGAATAGAATGCGCTTGAAAACGACGTTTTTCTCGAGTCTCCACGACTTCTCGTTACGAAAATTCGATCGAAGGAAAAAATTCAATTTAAAAAAAAAAAATTATTAACAAAATCGATTTTATTATAACGATATTATTGCAGAGTTCGAGTGAATAAAGAATAGAATGCGCTTGAAAACGACGTTTTTCTCGAGTCTCCACGACTTCTCGTTACGAAAATTCGATCGAAGGAAAAAATTCAATTTAAAAAAAAAATTATTAACAAAATCGATTTTATTATAACGATATTATTGCAGAGTTCGAATGAATAAAGAATAGAACGCGCTTGAAAACGACGTTTTTTTCGAGTCTCCACGACTTTTCGTTCGGAAAATATCGTCTTCGAAAGATTTTCATTCATAATTCGTACGGTACAGCTGTTCGTAGTAATCGTAGTAGTAGTAGTAGTAAGGCCAAGTAAATTCTCGGAAATTATATGGGTCAGTGTGTCGCCGAGCTAATTCGAATGAAATTATATAGGTCAGTGGGACATCGCGCGAATCTTTTCCACCGACATGTGCGAATATCTCCGAAACTAAAAATCGTAGAAACTCGAATCGAACGCCATTTTGAAGGGCAAACTTTTCTTCGTTTTTTCTTCCTTCTTTTTTCAACGTATCGTTAACGATCGATTAACAATTCGTTATAAACAATTAAAAAAAAAAACAAACAAACCTCTTACGAAGCGAAATCGTCTTATATTTTTCGACGAAAAGAGAAACACGGATTTCGACCGGCTCATAAAATTGTATTAATTGATAATTAATCGACATGAACAAATTACCTTTTTTTTTTTTTTTTTTTAATCTAACGAACAATTTTTCCTTCTATATCGTTAATAGCCACGTCCATCGTTCACGTGGATATATTTCCGGAACTAAAAGTCGTAGAGACTTGAATCTTATATCATTTTAAAGAGCGCAATTTTATTTATTTTCTCGACGTATCGTTGATAATTAATTAACAATTTGTTATAAACAATTTTTATGAACAAAGTCTCATGAGGTTCGATCCTCTTATCTTGGCAAAGAAAGCAAAAGGACAAAAGAAAAGCAGACTTCGATAGATTTATAAAATCACGTTGATTAATGGATAATTAATCATAAACAAATAAATTTGTTTATCGAAGAATCAATTTCTTTCTGTATTACTACTATTCTATACTATATTTTTTCATTCTATATTATTACATATAACGAGAGAGAGAGAGAGAGAGAGAGAGAGAGAGAGAGAGAGAGAGAGAGAGAGAGAGAGAAAGTGAAAAGGAAAGGAAGAAAAGAGGATAAAACGAATATTTCTCGAACGGAATACATGGCCGTATAAAGGAAATAAAATTCTGCATGGGAAATGTTTTAAGATCGAAATGGAAATAAAGATAGGGGACGTTTCCTATACGCTTATTCTATCCCGGATATATTCTTTGGAGATATCGTATCCTCGCGAGTAAACCCTACGTGGTTTTTCGCGACTATCTCAGCGCGAACATGCGAGGAAAATAAAAATTGAAAATACGGAGCGAGAAGATTCAGTCTTTTCTCTCGAGTTTCTTACGGTCTACGTTCTCTCTCTCTCTCTCTCTCTCTCTCTCTCATTTTTTTTCTTTTTCCTTATTTTCTTTTTAGTTTCTCTTTTCTTCTTTTTTTCTTCTTCTTCTTCTTTTTCTTCCTCCCGCAATACCTATGCCTTGAAAAATTCGACACACTATGTACGCAAAATATGCACGCAAAATATGCACGCAAAAAATTTTTATTATTTTATGATCCAAGTACAACGTAATATTCATATAATACAATATTAATATTCATATATACATATATATATATATATTTATATATATATATATATAATATTATAACTTGTATTTAAATTTAATATCAATTAATCGGCTTTTTCATTAATTTGCTCGTAATAACAATAACATATTATAATATAAATTATTCGCAAATTATGACGAAGACGGACGAATACGTGTTATATATATATATATATATATATATATATATATATATATATATATATATAAATATAAATATATAAAATTTCGATATAACAACAATCATAATGATTATCCTACGATATTATCGACCTTACGAAACTATTCAAAAGAAAAATAATTGAAAAGTCATTATTTCGATGAAAACATATTAGTTAAATAAATACTCGCATTAATTCCAAATAAAATAAATCGCTACGTAATAACGTATTAAATTTTATCGTACGTAAAATAGAATATGTTCGAGTACACGCGCAGGACACACAAACAAACACACACACACACACACACACACACACACACACACAAGCGCATATATCGATAAAGAAAAATGTTTACTATTACGTTAGAAGTGTTCTTACCTCTTCTTAAAATTTTTAACAAGAGTACTATATACTACATGGCCTCCATCGTAACTGAGAAAGAGAGATAGACAGACAGACAGACAGAGAGAGAGAGAGAGAGAGAAAGAGAGAAAGAGAGTTTCTTACGTTTCCTCCAACTCGTAAAGACGAAACCAATAAATCGTATTTCCTCCTTACTGAATATCTTACGTTGCGTTCTCTAACCCACCACCCAACGTACATATATTCCGAAAAAGAAAGCCCCATTGTTTTCAGATAGCGTTTCGGTCCTTTGGGAAGTAATACTAGTTTGACTTTATCTCAGCCATCGGTTTCCATTCACTCATTAAAGTATTCTCTCGTAATTTATAACTCTTGCATTCGCACAAAACACACACGAACACACACACACACGTACATCCACGCGCGCACATAAATAAAGACACAAAAACACGTTACACATTTACGTTCATACTTACATAATTATTCAGCAGACAAACGTAAATACTTTCATTCATCGTTACGTAATATTCATACGAACATAAATACATTCATATTTACATATACTCATACATATGCAGATACGTACGAATACGTTCGTATATACGTTCATAGAAATATATGTGTATATATATGTATGTATATATATATATATATATATATATATATATATATATATATATATATATATATACACTATACATTCGTATGTACGTCCATATAAACTTACATTCAAATTCATACATACAAACTTATGTTCATATATATATATATATATATATATATATATATATATATAATACAAATACAAATATATATATATATATATATGTGTGTGTGTGTGTGTGTGTATGATATGTATGTATATACATAAAAAATATACACGACGCATATAGAAATGTTTTTCGGGTCTAATTTAATCCTTGAAAAAATATTCGAAATAAATTAGAAAGAAGGGATGAAAGGTAAATAAATGTATTAAATTAAATATTAAATTTTCGCATTGAATATTTTTGTCTTCTTCTTCTTCTTCTTCTTCTTTTCTTTTTATTTTTTCTCACTCTTTCTCTTTCTCTCTCTCTCTCTCTCTATTAATATGTCGCGTAAAACAACGACGGTATCGCGTCATCGAAACTATGGGAAATTTCGTTATGTACGTACGTATATGTACAATCATAAAATCCATGCGGTTATGTAGTTCGCTTGGGAGAATCAGATGCGAATGATTTAGTTCTCTAAGACTATTACATAATTATTCTCTTATTCTCACGTATAGTCGTAAACTCGGGACCATATGCGAACGCGTTGACATTTAATGAAAATTTATCTTTCCCTTTCTATTTAATAAATCAACGATTCTATATATAAATATATATATATATATATATATATAATTATAAATAATTTTATAATTATAAATTAATGATTTATCTCGAGTAAAATACACGTAATCAGTTTTCGACTATCTTTGATATGCGAATAATTGTTATGCCATTGAAATGATAAGGAATTAATTACGATGATTGTAACGTCTTAATTTATAATTATATTATACATTAGGTTGTCTCAAAAAAGGAAAAGGGAGAAAGAAATATTGTAACTTTCGTCTTGAACCTTTGATACAAGTAAAATACCATAGTCTCGCCCTTCTGAGATAAAGTGAACGTTTAACGTTGAATAACTATAGTCTCACCTTTGATACAAAGTGAACGGTTCAATATACGGGTAACTATAGTCTAACATTTTAATATAAAGTGAACGTTCAACGTTCTATCGGTGACTCTATAGTAACCTTTAAAGTCCCTATTAGGGTTAATAATCGAAAAATCGAAAGCGTGGGAACAACGAGTTCGCTCGTTGGTCAAATTAATTATCGAACTATTTTTGATCGGTTGTACCAAATTAAATAATGATTATTATTATTATTATTAGTAGTAGTAGTAGTAGTAGTATCATAATCAATCATTCCATTTTTTTTTTGTCACTTTTGTTTTCTTTTTAACTTCATTTAAAATCCGAACCACGAAGTTAATTATAATAAATGATTCGTTAGGGAATTACGATTGAATGCGATCACGTTTCGTTAAAAACAACAAAAAAAATATCTCTTGATAAATTTATCAACGATCCGTATTTATATAATACTCGATTATATATCCAACGAGACTTTCATTCATTCATTTATTTATTTATTTATTTAATTATTTATCTATTTATGCATTTGTATATTTATTATTCGTATATTCATTAAACGGATAAATCTGACTTTTGATACAGAAAATATTATTATTATTATTATTATTATTATTATTATTATTATTATTATTATTAATATTATCGTAATAATTCTGTTGAAAATCCAACCTATCCATTTTATTAAAACCTTTTGATTGAAAAGGATCATACGTTGTATTATTTCTCTTTCAACGATTTGACAAAATTAATTTCGCGATATATTATTACAGAAACGACAAAAAATCGATTATAACGAGATATTTCGATGACGATAATTAAAATGTCAGTAAAATCTCGATCGCTTCGAGAATATTTCACAACAAATATCCCTGATATCGTGCATGAAGTTTTTAAATAGAAATTTTCGAACGTTGCAACACAAAATCTGTAACACATGAAACATATATATATATATATATATATATATATATATATATATATATATATTCGTGGAATGTACATGCGTAACCAAACGAAAAAAAAGAATACAAAAAATAAATAATAAAAAAAAAAAGAAACGGAAAAATAATACAAGAAAAAAATAGAGAGAGAGAGAGAAATAATACAGAGAAAAACGCGATAGTTTTCATATGAAACAGACAAAAAAGAATATAAATATATATATATATATATATATATATATATATATATCCATCATACGTAACGAATTGAGCCTAGGAAATCGGCTTTTCTGGTTCCAATTTCGATCGATATTACGAAAGAAAAGAGAATGAAAAAGAAAACGAAAAAAGACGGGAGGAAACAAAAACGAGGATAACTTAAAAAAAAAAAAAAAAAAAAAGAAAAAGAAACGAGAATAAAAGAATGAAAGAGAAAATAATAATAATACTACTACTAACAATAATAATAATAACAACAACGAACGGGATCGAGATGGAAATGGATCTCGAATGGAATCGAATATCGATCCTTTTGAAATTCGAAAACACACGTAGTATGAACACTCGTACTACTCGAACGATAACATCTAATCGTTTCTAACGCTTTTGCAGTGTGTATACAGTGTACGGTCAATTGAATTTCTGGATCGCGTTCGGTTAACTCTATAAATATAAATACACGGTGAAGATTTCAAGATTTAAGAAGAGAGAGAGAGAGAGAGAGAGAGAGAGAGAGAGAGAGAGAGAGAGAGAGAAAGAAAAAGAAAATAATAGGCAATTAATTAATGCACAAACCTTTAAGACTCGTTTAAACGAACTCTCCCTTCTATCATAATACATGCTTGGAAAGCGAAAGGTTTGTTATAGCGCGTTAAACAGAGCGTAAACATATCGTGAGAGATCGCGAACGTGATTCTCGTTCGAAGAAAAAGAAAAAGAAAAAGAGAAAGAAAAAGAAAAAGAAAAGGGAAAAAGAAATAAAAAATCATAAATTTTTTTCTTTCTTTTTTTTTTTTTTCCTCGTACGAACGAGAATAAGTTGGGACACGTTGGCGCTTACTGTAAGTGTCAAACAAGAGGTTACAGATAATAAATACCCAGGCAAAGTGTACGAATGCAGTTTGATATATGGTGGAAATATTTTCGACAAGAAAAAAAGAAAAAAAAAAAAAAAAAAAGGAAAACAACAAAAAATTGTTCTATCTCGTTTCGACTCGATCGAATCCTTTCATTCGAAACCTAACTACTACTAACTCCTACGTCACATACAACAACGTTGATATATATATGTGTGTGTGTGTGTGTGTGTGTATAAATCAAAGAAAGATTGATCTAAACAACGTAATAAATGATACAGATATGTATCATAGTTTTCACTTAAATATTCTTCATTCGCACGTTCTCAAGTAAGTATTTATAACCTTTCTGAGTTATATGTCCGGCACAAAAAGTCATTATAAAATCGCATTGAAAGGAATAATTATTTTTCTTTCGTTTCTTTTCTCTCTTTCTTTTTTTTTTTTTTTTTTTTTTTGTTAAAATCGATCAAATTCGTACGTCCTTTCTTTCATACTTATCTCTTTTTCTCTGTCCCTACCTTTTACCCTTTTCTTTATTCCTCTCGCGTCCCCGACGATTTTATTAAATGTACGAGACTGTTTATACTTTTTTCTATTTTCCGTTTGCTCTTGCACCATAGCTCGCAAAGCGAAGTAAAATGATTTTAAATGGGATCACATAAAAGGGTGAGATTAAGCCCTACGGGTTTACCCAACTAACGCGATTTATGGCAAATGCGAAATCTCCGCGTCCTTTATATTATTTTCTTTGTTTTTTTCTTTATTTATTTCTATCTATTATACTTTTCATTTTCTATTCCTTTTCGTTGAATTTCCATTCAACTAAATCCTTTTCTATTTGTATCAATGGATATAAACGATGACGACGACGACAAGTCGAGTTTATCTTCAGGAAAACTAAAGAAAAGAGAGTGAGAGAGAGAGAGAGAGAGAGAGAGAGAGAGAGAGAGAGAGGGAAATTATTTCAGATGAGATAAGGTCTTATTCGTTAAAATAAGTATAACGAGTTTCAAACGAACGAACGAACGAGAATTCTTGATTTAATTTCATTCAAAAGAAACGATTTCTTCTTCGATTGAAACTTATCTTAATGACAAAGCAAATAAACAAAAATTATATGTATATATATATATATATATATGTATACTCTCATTGAAATAAATTTCCTTTCGAATCGAGGAATAATCCATTAGAGAGGAAAGAGAAGAAACAAAAAGAAGTATAATAAGATTATCTAATAATCACTGACCGAAATTTTCAGTTTGATAATATTACATTAATTTAACTACGCTCGAAAGATTTCAATCTCTCGATGTAAACCTAAATGCTAAAGCATTCGCTAAAACGAAACTGGATTTACTTTTCCGCCTACATATAATACATATATACATACATATGTATGTATCTATGTACGTATGCGCGTGTGTGTGTGTGTGTGTGTTTATCTCTGTGTGCTATGTAACTACGTACTAGGGGCCTAGTTCTAATATAATATCATTTCACAACGATTACGTTGTCTTATCCAGACGAGAGATTGGGACAAGAATGCATTAAGGAAATTATGCGACTTGTTCGACCATGTATTTTCTCTGCCCATCTCTATCTGTATGTGTCCTATGTAGATCTATATATACATGTATGTGTGTGTGATCTACGTATATATATATATATATATATATATATATATATATATATACATATACGTGTATCTATGTGTCCTACGTGTATCTGTACGTGTGAAAGAAAGATAGATAGATAGATAGAGAGAGGGAGAGAGAGAGAGAGAGAAAAGATCCAAGAATAAGTATATGGAAAGAGACAAGGACGAAGAACGTTTAAACGAGCTCGTATAATTCTACAAGGAAATGCGAAGTACTCCGGTGAGAGGTGGTGGATTATAAAATTTTTCAAAAAGAACTCGTTATTATCGCTTCGCTCGGCCTATTACGTCGTCAGCCTTACTTATTTCTCACATTTTCTTTTTTGATTTGCATCCCCTCCTTCCTCCCCTCTAACGCTATCTCCCCTCGCTCTTTCTCTTTCTCTTTCTCTCTATCTCTATCTCTATCTCTATCTCTTTCTCGTTTCCCATGACGCGGTCTCGTTTTAAAGTCGTTGCGACGAAGAAGAAAAAGAAAAAAAAAAAAAGAAAAAAAAGAAACGAAAGAAAAAGAAAAAGCGTTAGAAGCGAAAAGTCGAACGAGTGATTCCTAAACTCGTTTGCTCTCGAGCTTTCGAAAGTGCACGCTCCATAGCATGTTCGTGGTTTAATGAAATTCACGTGTCCATTACGCGTAAAATTTTTAAGATCACGCGCCATGCTTTCACTTTATTCATATACCGAGAGAATATCTCCCATCGGAGTTATGAATTTTTTTTTCCTTTTTTTTTTTCTTTTTTTTTTTTATACGTACCGTTGGTTTATTTCTTCCTTTCTTTTTATGTTCCTCTCTTCTCTTCTCTCTCTCTCTCTGTCTATCTCTCTCCTTACTATTCGTTTTTCTTTCTTCTATTTTTTTTCTTTTTTTCGTTTTTTATTCGTCCATTATTCCACCTTCGATCAAACCCTGATGGGGAATCGTAAAAATGCGAGAACGATTAAAAACACGGTTTTAATAATAAAAATCCTTAAGGTTTTATTCGTTTCGTTTGTTTTTAAACAATTTTCTTCTCTTTCAATTGTTATCATTACTATTATAATAATAATAATAATAATTATTATTGTTATTATTATTATTATATCATAATCGTAATTTAATTGTATATATAATTAATAATATAATTTAATTTAATTTAACTTAATATTATTTAATTATTTATATATATATATATATATATAAAATTAATAATATAATATAATATTATTTTCATTGC
>OU964976.1:5370114-5375114 GCA_918808275.2 Dolichovespula sylvestris
AGAGAGAGGGGGGGGGGGAGGAGAAATAAATAAAAAAGAAAATAAATAACGACGTGTCTTTTTCTATCTTTCTTTCTTTCTTTCTTCTTTATTTTTCCAGTCACCAACACGATCGTCGATGATCGCCAACGGATGGAGACCACTGGCAAACGGATACGAAGATACGATCGGTACTAACGTAAAGCCGGCCAATCATCTCGAGAGAAACGCACAGGCCCATCCTGTTTTGGGTAAATTACAGGAGCACATGATCAAGTCGGAAAAATTAAAATCCCAAAGGAACAAGAACAACAAGCAGGTTTCAACGTCGAATCAGGATTACAGTCCGCCCAGTATACTCGGAAGTTTCGCGGTATTTGGTAACGCCGCTGCTAAAGCTAGAGGCGAGGGACAAAAAGTTAACCAACAGAGCCATACGGGTAATAACGTTAACAAGTACGTTGCAAGCGAGACAAGGGATTATACTTTTTTGATACCACCGCCGAAGGACGCGTATCGTTTCGAACATAACGAACCACCGAGGAAAGTAGTCAGAGACAATAGTTATTCGATCGTAAACGATTTCTTAAGGCAACCGGCATACGTACCACCCCAGGTACATCAAATAGTACCGGACGCGGTCAGGGCGGCCACTTATTTCATCAAGGGATACACCTCGACCACCAATCCGGTTCCTCAAACCCAAACGAAAACTAGACCACCATCGCAAACGTCCTATTACAATGGTTATCCCGGTGTTCCTCAACTTCTTCAACCGCCGCGACACCAAGCGAAACCGTTCGAATCCTTGAAGATCCCTGGCAATGCCAAACCCTACCTACAACCACCCGGCACCGAGGCAAACGTCGATTTCGTTAAGGACGATAGAATCGTCGAACAAAAACGTCGTCCCCCTTACGACAGGTATCAACAACAATCCCAAATACATAACTCTCCCAACGGTAACTTTTATACCCAAGTGAATCACCACCATCATCCCATAAATCATTACAAAACGTCCTACGAGAGAGATCCGGCTTATCTCGTTCACGAGAGCCACGAGGTTAGCTACGTGACACCACCGTCCACTATATACAACAACAACAACAACAACAACAACAACAACAACAACGAATACAATTTCAGACCGTCCTTACCCTACGACACGTTGTTACCGCCCGAGGTTTATTCCACGTCCACCATCGGCACGTCTCCCTCCTCCTCCTCCTCCTCCACCACTTCGGCACCCCAAGTTCAAGATCCATCGTCAAAGTACGTTCATACGAACGACGTTCTACGTGAGATCGACGATTATTACAAAAATTCTCACAGCGGCACCACGGTTACCATCAAACAGAACGACAATCACGGCGATATATTATCGACGTCGGGCATACCCAATACCTATTACGTCTCCGAACAACAAGATCTAACTCCACCTCCGGTCTCTTGGCCTTTAACGAAAAATAAATATACATCCGACATAAACGAGGTATTACCGAGGATCAATCCACCTAACAAATTCACTCCCGATATCATACAACCCAGCCAGCTTCCTCAAGTTCCAAAGATGGTTTACGTTAACCCACAATTACATCAGTATCAAAGCTCGGTATTTACCAACCAACAGCAGGATTACGAAACGCCCGAGAGCATATCGTTGAAACACTTCAACGAGCAACAGTTTATCATTCAGCAACAGCTCGTACAACGTGACAGGCAACGCCTCGCCGAACAGGAACGTCAGCAACAAATCGAAATTCAAAAACAACAGCAAGAGGAATTGAAGAAGCATCAGGAGGAATTGGAGAAATTGATTATACGGCAAAAGGAGGAGGAGGAGAAGGAGGAGGAGGAGGAGAACGGTTCGACAACGGTCGAGAAAAATATAACGGATCAAGTCGAATTCTCCAAGATCAATAACGGTCAAAGACCGTACACGATCGAATTATCCCAATACGAAATCCCTAGGGTTACCTCCGCGCCACAACAATCGCCTAACGTCTACAACGAACATAATACCTTCGAAGAACATAATAAGTCACCCGGGGCGCAGGTAATGATTGATAATAACCGTTTTCGATGTTATATCGTTTTTAAAAGCGATGTCGTGTGTGATATTCCGTTTCGTTCTTTTTTTTTTTGTTTTTTTTTTTTGTTTTTTTCTAGATACAACAGCCGGAAGCAGGTGCACCGTTGAAGACGAGCTTCGAAAATCAGGAATATCAAACGCAATTCGTCCAACAACAACAGACGGATTATCAAAAGGGATTGGATAATCAGCAAGGGGAACACGTTAATTATCAAGAACACGAGCTTCAATCTCAGAGACAACAAAAACCGTCGCGAGATCAATACAGAAGAAGGAAGCCCGGCGTTACGAATACGAGTATCACCGGTTATGAAAATGTAATTACGACCGAGATACCTATCGAATCGCCGGAAACATCGATACCTTATACTTTCCCTGTCGAGGAAGTATCCGTACATACGACGACTCTTTCACCGGAACCTATAAATTTTCCAACTTCGCAAAGTACAAGCCAAAGGTCGAGAACTCGTAGGCCAGGATTATCGGGTCAACGTAGAAGACGTCCTTCGACGACGACGACGACTACGACTACGACCACCCAAGAACCCGTTACCTTAACCGAGGACGAATACTATGAAAAGTACGAGGATGTACAACAGCAACAGCTCGATCCCAATAGACGTAGACGTATCAAGCCGGTGGCTCATCAAACGAACGAGGAAACACATTTCGAAAGACGACCTAACATAAGGAAACGTCCCGGTAATCGAGTTAGGGTTAACCACGGTGAGCCCTACGAAGCCGAGATCGTAACTGAGATTATTCAGACTCCTGTGAACACCTACAAGGGTAATACGGGACAACATTCGGAGAAATACTTGGAGGATAACGGATACGCGTCTAAGTTGCCTAACAACCAATACCACGACTATACCACACCCGTCGGAACTCAATATACCGATGACGATCGCAGGGATTACACCACCGATATTATTCTATCGGAATACCCAACTGAATTAACGCATGGCAATAACTCCGAGGATTCCCAACGTGTTCGCGTTGATCATAATCGTCATCGAACGAATCCGAACGTCGTCACGAATATACCTCTCGAGGATTTGTTCGTTAAGACCGATGGATATTACTTCGACAAAGGTATAACGACCTTGCCTACGGCGACTACGGGTACTAAGACGACGACAACGACAACGACGACATTGTCAACGACGACTAATACTATTGCTAGTACTACTAGCGGTACGATCACTACATCACCACCACCACCACCACCATCACCATCCCCGTCTTCGCCACCATCTACGACAACCTCGATCGTTAAAACCGTTACCCAACCGTCTCACGTTTCTTCGACCACGTCCAGACTTAAAATTCGACCGATGAGATTCGGTAATACAACAAGACCGAGATTCAGTATCAAGGATTATAAAAGTCGGATGGATTATAAAAACAGATTGGCTCAGATCGCCGCCACCACCACCTCCTCCTCCTCCTCCTCCTCCTCCTCCTCCTCCTCTAGCAACGACAACAACAACAATCCTACTACCACCGAACCTAATCAAACAGCGCAATCCAAACAAAGGCTCGGCAATTTTAAATCTCAACAGAACAACGATTACACCGCTAACAGGGATACAAACGGTAGATACAAATACATGTCTAGAACTAGTTACAGAACTACGACTGTTACACCGAACAACGAATCGGAAAACAAATTAGAAAATGATAATAATCAATCGTCGTCGACCACCGAACGATCGTCAAATAGATTCGTTCCGAAGAGGAGACCGATAAGCGGTAATCTTTATCGCAGTAGAATTTCTGCCAGTACGAGTAATTCCAATCGATCTCAACAACAACAACAACAACAACAACAACAACAAGTTGACAATACGGCAAGACCAGAAAACGTTTTCTCGTCCTCGGTAAGACGTAGACCGATTAACAAAAACAGGCAATCGGTTAACAAGGAATCGTCTAATTCCGCATATCGCGACTCTAACAACAACGACAACGACAACAACAACAAGGAAGAATTGGCAACGGAAATGGCGGCCGAGGAAACGAGTTTTTATTCGGCCGTAACGACAACTTCATCGTCGTCGTCGTCGTCGTCATCGAACAACAGGCAAACCCAAAACGATATTGTCGTCGACAAGGACGCGATCGAATCGTCTAAACTGTCGTCGATATTCGACGGGGAAAATAATAATCCGATCGAGATGACGAAATCGAACTCGATGGAAACGATTTTAACCGGTAAAAACGATACCATAAGAATCGACGTTTCCAATGACGATCGAGATACGACGATCGTCGTACTGAACGAAAACAAGGAGGACAACGACGAAACCAGGAAGATCGTGAAACACGCGGAAAGTACGACTCGCTTCGACGTACCGACCGAAGACGAGGAGGAATTATTCGCCAAAGCGTCCCAAAGCGTCGCCGATCTTACGAGTTCGGCATCCGCGCTTTACGATAAGCCTGGCATGTTCAAGGCCGTATCACCCGAGAGCCGAGTAATAATATCACCCCATTTCAAGATAACCACGGACGAACCCACCTTACCTATCGAGGCCTTCTTTCAGGAACTTTCGAAAAAGAATTGAACTTGAATACTTTCGAAGGAAAGGACTTGAACGAACTTTCTTCGAAAGGGCGCAAAGAAATTTAACCAACTTCCGTCATTACAAAAAAAAAAAAAAAAGAAAAAAAAAACGGGAAAATTAAAAACACTTACGGTCGACATTAATTGTTAATTTTGTCAATTAAAAAATTAGAGAGAGAGAGAGAGGGACGGAAAGAGAGGATTGATATATTCGAACAAATTATATTTCACGTTCAATCGCGTCTCGCTCGTTATAATAGGCGATGTTTTATTAAAAGTTAATGTAAACCGAAAAAAAAGAGAAAAAAAAAGAAAAAGAAAAGAGGAAAAGAAAAAAATTGTTCCAATCGCGTGGCTACG
>OU964976.1:5377614-5397614 GCA_918808275.2 Dolichovespula sylvestris
TATATATATATATGTACGTATGTATGTATTTCTTTTATTTATTTTACTCTCTTATTTCCTTTGTGTTTTTTCGGCTAAATAATTCTGTCGGCAACTTAACTTATACGAGAGACTCAAAATAAAATGCCTCTGAAATATTTTTTTACTTCTCCCTCTTCTCATTTTGTTTTCCTTCTATTTTGAAATTAGTTTCAATGATTGACCTTCCGTTTGTTTTAAAAAGGAAAAGAAAGAAGAAAGGGAAACGTAAAAAAGGAAATAAAAACGAAATACAAATAAAATGCATTGCATCGATAAGCACGAAAATAAAGCTTTAGTGTTTTAGTTTTTATTTTTTTTTTTGTTGTTTTTGTTATTTTTTTTTTTTTTTTTTTTTGATAAACGAAATGAAAAATAATAATTAAATTTTCTTCGGTGGATGGAACGTACTTACGAATTAATATTTTTTGAATAATGAAACATACAATACCGTCGACACACAAATTTGCATGTTTCATTTTAATCAAATATAATACTTAAGAGTACGTATGCATTTATGTATGTATGTACGTACGTATTTGCTTATGTATATATACCTATATACGTGATCGCAAGCAAGCGAGCAAGCAGGTGAGCGAAACTTGCGAGAGATTATAACTGTTTTCAGAAAGAACACTTTTATATATTAAAATATTTGCAAATTTTTAAATATATCTTATATACGTTAAAGTCTCTCACTATATAAACAATCCCCGATACAAATTGATTTTCATAAACAAATGTTTCGAACGATAGAAGCTTGTTATAAATTTATAAAATCGAAATGCAAAAGTATTTATATCGCGGCTACTTAACAAAAGGACTCCTGTCGTTATCAAGATACGGAGGTCATAACGTTTGTTTCTTTTTTGCTTTAATTTTTTTTTTTCTTTCTTCATCTTTATGGAAATCGATATTTTAAAACGAACAAAGTTTGTACGAACTCGACGAACACCTACCAGGTGTACAACATTTTCATCGATATTTCATCGAGTTATAGTGCCTTGTAGTTCTTAATAAACTGTATATAATCGTTGTGTGTGTGTGTGTGTGTGTGTGTGTGTGACAACAGCTGGCTCTACGAAAGAGCTACGATAAATATTACATTTATTTTTTTGCCACCGCCAAAAACTAGCAACCTTTATTCGAAACATTCGTTTATAAGGCCGATAAAATTTTATGAGGAAAATGTTCGATCGTATCGTTTAAATATCGAGACACCCTGTATATTTATATTCGTTATATCGATTTTGTTATACATCACGTATAACATTATCGATGAAATATATTAACTTGACGAATTTGTAATAACTCAAGAGGCGAAAAGCTTATCTGCAATTTTTTCTTTTTTTTTTTTCAATCTCATTGATCATTTATTTATTCATCCATACATTTATTCGTTCATTTATTTATTTAATTATTTATTTGTTCGCATTCGCTTTCGTCATATCGATTTTCCTCCTACGATCGTTCCAATGATTCTCGACAATTATTTTAATTAAAACTCGCGTAATTTGCCTTGATTACATTTTACTCGATAAATTTGTTTCAAACAAAAATCCCTCCCACCTCTCAAACAAAAAAGAGGAGACAGTCGAAGAAAAAATCGTTACTCTCGAGAATCGAAAAAGTCTCGTTCTTTATTGAATTTATATTTTCTTCCAATTGTATTATTCCGACGATAACTATCGAAAATAATTAGATCAAGTCCGTTGATAATTTTCATAACGATGTACCGCGTGATAATTAACGTAAGAGAGAAAACAAGCTGTGTACGTGTAAAAAAAAAAAATAAAAAGATAAAATAGTAAAAAAAATAAAACGAAAAATAATAATAACAATGGAAAGAAAAAAAAATATATATATATTAATTACGCGCGAAAGCGTTTCAAAGCGTTGCGTGGGTTTTTTGCTTTTTGTTTTATTATTTCTTCTTTTTTTTTTTCTTTTTCAGGTCAAAATTATTCTTCAAAGTATCCAAACGGGGAAAAGGAAAACAAAAAAAAAAAAAAGAGAGAGAGAGAAAAAAAGAAAAACGATAAGTGGCTTAACCAGCTACGAGTTTCTTTTCTTTTTTTTTCCTTTTTTTTGTGTTTTCTTTTCTTTTTCTTTTTACTCTTACGACACAGCTTATCGAGCGGTTATTATTACTATTATTATTATTATTATAATGGTGTGAAATAGAATGACGTTACGAAGCGAAAGCGAAGTTCACACGTTACAAAAAAGGGTTGTTACATCGATATTTCTCACTCCGTGAAAAAAAAATTTTTCTCTTTTTTTTTTTTACATATACCTATACGTTTACATTATATTATATATGTAATATACGCACGCAAAGGAGGAAGAGAGAAAAAGAGAAAATAAAGAGAGAGAGAGAGAGAGAGAGAGAGAGAGAGAGAGAGAGAGAGAGAGAGAAAGAAAACAAGAAGTTCGAGAAAAACTTCGCTATTTTACTAAACACTCGCGCACACTCGTAAATTCTTTTTTCTTTTTTCTTTTTTTTTTTTTTTTTTTAATCACACCTTCATCCCCTGTAATATCCTCTCGTCGATCCTTCAATTACATATATATGTATATATATATATATATATTCCCTACCGTGATTACATACACACTACGATCCATTTTTGTCGTCGATATTTACATATTACAATAAAAATATAAAAAGGTAGCCTTGAGCCAATAAAAAAAGTTTAGTTTTAAAACGTACTAGAAAAGGAAGTTGCAGTGCTATGTGTGTATATTTATATATATATATATATATATACGTGTATATACATATACATATATATATATGTGTGTGTGTTTGTGTATATATAAGTACATACTATATATTTAGATTTTGACACGTTAATCATGCCTCTCATTAGTACAATGTTACAAGTTATTATCGTAGGCTCAAGCTGATATAGGTATTCGTTATATAATAAATGATTTTCTTTCATCTCTCTCTCTCTCTCTCTCTCTCTCTCTCTCTCTCTCTCTCTCTCTCTCTCTCCCCCTCTCCCTCTTTCTCGTTTAATTTCGTCACTTTTTTTGTGCATTTTCTTTTGTTTTGTTTACTCTCTTTTTATCGTTTTTTTTTCTTCTTTTCTTTTCACTTTTCCTTTTCTATCCTGCGTGAATATCTAAAGACCAACCTTGCGATTAATCGTTCATCGATTCTTCACAGAGTTTCGAGCTTTGTAGAATATCGAAAGAAAATTTTTATCGTAAAATTTTTTATTTTTTTACCTTCACCTTTTGGATACATATATATACATATATATGTATGCGCGTGTGTATGTATGTATGTATGTATGTATGTATGTATGTATGTAAAACTCGAAGAAAAATCGATCGAAAGATTAAATTGTTGGTCGTCGACCGATTGAATTTAAACGCGATGTAGACTTTCAAGCGGGTCCCTTTCTTCTACTACTCTACGACCCTTTTTAGAATTTCCAATGCGTGGCTTAGAGACGTTGGTCCACTTTGTTTAATAGGTTTATTATCACCTTTCTCGTAACTAAAGAAATTTTTTTTTATTTTCTTTTTTTTTTTGTTGTTATGGTTCTGTATTTTATTTGTTTGTTCGTTTGTTTATTTATTTATTTATTTGGTTGAGAGGCCGCAAGGATCGTATTATAATCGTCGATAAATGTATCTCTCTCTCTCTCTCTCTCTCTCTCTGTTTCTTTATATATATATGTGTGCGTGTGTGTGTGTAAGTATATGTATATATGTGTATAAGGGATATACATATATGTATATAAGGGAAAATTTCAAGTTGCAATGTACATATGTAACCCTCGTTACATGGAACATCATATATGTAATATTATGTATAACTATCTACCTCTGTGTGTGTGTGTGTGTGTATATATATATATATATATATACATCATCTATATACGCAACGAACACACACACAAACGCATACACACACACGAACGCAAGCATACACGCATATATAACACGCCGGCACGCTCAGCTATAATACACACATAGTAATTAATATCAATTACCGTCTAGCGTAAGGTTACGCATCGTTTCCAACTATTATTATTATTATTATTATTATTATTATTATTATTATTATTATTATTATTATTATTATTATTATTATATATAATATGTATATATTTATGTGTACGTATATATCTATATGTATTACAGTACAGTTCGCGTCAATTTACAAATTGCAACGTATACGTTATTTTTTTAATCTACTTCATTCAAAATGATATCCCATTTTGATATTCTCCGTTTGTGAAGAAAAAAAAAAATGAACAGAGAGAGAAAGAGGAAAAAAACCAGATAAAGAGAGAGAGAGAGAGAGAGAGAAAGATGGAAAGTAAAAACATTGGTTAAAAAGAGACGAATATAACAGTGTTTTAAGAAACGAAAGGAAAAAGACTGAGATGATAGCAGTATTTTAAAAAAGAGACGGGAGTAATGGTGTATTAAAGATAAAGAGAGAGAAAGAGAGAGAGAGAGAGAGAGAGAGAGAGAGAATGTTAAAAAGAGAAACAAATATGGCGTGTTGAAAAAGACAGAAAAACAGTGTATTAAAAGTAGAAAAATAAAGAGAAACGGTGTGTCAAAGAATACGAAAGACGGATAGACAGAGAGAGACAGAGAGAGAAAGAGAGAGGGAGAGGGAGAGAGAGAGAGAGAGAGAGAGAGAGAGAGAGAGAAATAAAATGTTAAAATGAGAAAGAGAATTTAAGGTTTGTTGGCAATAAAACAGAGAAAGACAGAGAGAAATACAAAGAGAAAGAAAGAGAGAGAGAGAGAGAGAGAGACAAAGTATGTATTAATAAGATGAAAAAAGGATGGAAGATATTAAGAAAAGAGAACCGAAACGAAAAAAACTCTCTCTCTCTCTCTCTCTCTCTCTCTCTCTCTCTCTCTCTCTCTCTCGTCGTGAAAAACTCTTCTTTCTTCATTTCTTTTCTTTCTTCCTTTTTCTCTTCTTCGTTACTTTCTAATACTTATTAAGTACTTTCTTTTTACCGCCGCCCTTTTGCCTTATCCTAATGATCCAAAAGGATGATGGTATAAACGAATTGAAAGATGAAAAATAAGAAGAATAAGAAGAAGAGGAAGAGGAGGAAGAAAAAAAAAAAAAACGGAAGAAAATCCGAGTTAACGATGAGACCTCTTTACCTCCCACTAAACCCCTCGCCATGCCCAACACCGCAACTAAAAACCATCCAATCAGCGTGGTCTAATCCTAAACGCTTTTGATTTTACACGGTTGAACACAAATTTTTTTTCTTCTCTCTCTCTCTCTCTCTCTCTCTCTCACTCTCTCTCTCTCTCTCTCTCTGTCTTCAATATCTAATTTTAACGCCGATAATTCAAAGTACGACGGAAAAAAACGTTCGATAACCGTATTTTCAAGAGTCTTCATTAGAACTCCGTGACTCTCTCTCTCTCTCTCTCTCTCTCTCTATCTCTATCTATCTCTCTATCTCCATCTCTATCTTTCTCGGTATAACGAGACGTTCCGAGGTAACCGTAATTACGAAGGAAGGAACTCGAAGCAATGTGCGTACTTTAATATTCTCGTATAGAATTTTAACAAGGAGAAACAATATAACCGAAACGATGATTATTAAGTACACTCTATTCTTTTAACAAGGCTCCTAGAAACGCTAACCGCAAACGAGAATCGCGCGTTTACATTACGGTTCAATTACAAAGAAACATATATATATATATATATATATATATATATATATATATTTTACATTTTCGAAAGACAATAACTCATGTAGATAGTCGTCCGCGTATGTATGTATTTTATATGTATGTTTGAATATTATATACGATAATAATTGTATATTATTCATAACGGACGTGCCTCGAACAAAATAATAATAATAATAATAATACGTTAATTAAATGAATATTCTTCGTTGATGATGAAAAAAGAAAAGAAACGAAAAATTTGGTACGACAAAGAGAGAGAGAGAGAGAAAACGAAGGAAAGAACGATTGATCATTCTAATCGCCTAGCAACTAACAACTTCTGGCCTATTTTTACTTTTTCTTTTTCATTTTTTTTTTTTTTTTTACTTTTATGTATATATATATATGTATATACAAAACTGGTCAAACTCGTATCTCTATCAACGTACACATATACACGGTATCTTTTTCAGTGTACGTACGTACGTACGTATGTATTTTATGTATGTGCGTACATATATATATATATATATATAGCATAGGTCCGTTGAGGTCGTTGAACGCTTTCTACTCTTATGAATAATCATTATCCCTCTCGTGGACATAACGTACGTGGAGTGCACACACCGCAGTTATTTTCTCAGCTTTCAATTTAGTTTCGCCCTAGAGGGAGACATTAAGCGTCTTTGAGCTTGGAGTCGCAAACTTTGCCCAAGGGATGCTGAGAGAGAAAGAGAGAGAGAGATTCATCTCTCTCTGTCTTTCTCTCTGTCTGTCTTTCTCTCTGACCACTTAAAGACACAACAACTTTGCTTCTCTCTGTTCGCCATTTCTACGAGTATTATACGAAATTTCTACGAACGCGAAATAAAATTCGCGAGCGCGATATTAGAATCGAAAAAAAAAAAATCATCGAACGAAACCATCAACGAATGTTCGAGTAAAAAGGATCGGAGACTTTTTCGATCGGCCCTCCTTTCTACCGAGTGGATTTTGAAAGATTAGAAAATAAAAAGAAAAAAAAAATCTGCATAGAAATGGTAAGTACATCGGGATATAAATTAAAAGTTGGATGAATGAATTACGCAAAAAAAGAAAAAAAAAAAGAAAAAAAAAAGAAAAAGGAGAAAGATTCGATGGGTGTCTGCTTGGCTATATAAAAAAAAAAAAAAAAAAAAAAAAAAAAAAAAAAAGAAAGAAAGAAAAAAAAACAATTCATCGATCGATCTCGACGAAAATAAAAATAGAGATAAAAATAAAAATAAAAAAGAAAGAAAGAAGAAATTATAAAATAATACGATAAAGAGGAATTAAATCGAGCGATATTTTTTACAAGATAGAAAATGTGATTGAAAATGTAATTAATTAATTCTGACGTAGTGTTGTTTAAGAAAAATATTAATATAATAAGAAGTGTATATATATATATATATATATATATATATATATATATATATATATATACGCCCATTGAATATTAATACGTTTTCTTTCGAAATCGAGAGACAAAAAGAAAAAAAAAAAAAGAAAGGATAAGGAAAAGAAAGAGAATGAAAATTTGTTATATCAGGATAATTCGTAGCGAGATCTCGTGCGTCGTGTAATTCTCAGATAGGGTTTACGAAACACGAACGCCTATATCGATCTATCCATTGGTAAACAAGAAGATCCATAATAACCACGAAACTGCCCGTCGCTTTGGATTTCTCTCTTGGATGGATATTGGTGCTCTGAACGTTTCAAGGATAATCGATGGCCACTTGAAAAGCAAACCATCTTGGAGAGCTCATAGAAATAACATTGGCTTATCGTTACCCTAACCCGTTTTACCCGCGTTATCTCTTCGTCTCATTATTTACGATTTATTTATTGGACATAAACTCGAAAACCAGAGCGCTCGTAGTTAATCGCTATTTCCCGATCATCTTCGATCTAAATACTACGATTTACGCATGAATTTTGTCAATGGAATCCGTTTTGAAGTCTTTTAAAATTTGTCTTTCTTTTTCTTTTTCTTTTTTTCTTTTTTTTTTTTTTTTTTCTAATTATTTTTCCAATCATTCTTACGTTCAGTATCCGTCTAAATTTGTTCTCATCGATCTTGTCAAACGCTATTAATTCCAATATTACGTAAATATTTACGAGCGTATTGTTCCGCGCGAAATAATCATAATTCACTTCGAAATTTGTGATTCGTATAAAGTGGAAATAATATTTTGTTCCATTACGTTTTCAACGTCGTCGAATGATCGATACGTCAATAATTATTTACGATAAAAAAGATTTGATCGAAAAGAAGTCCGTTCAGTAACAAGTACACGTTCGATCGAACAGAAAAATAATATTTAACAATCGATTCGAGAATGAACGAAATGAATGAAATTGTAATATATATATATATATATATACAAATATGTAATAACGTTGAATGAATTTTTTTCCGATACGAATTAATTCATTGATCGTAGTACCCGCGATTAATTTATTTGTTGTTCCTTCGAGATTGTTATTTTGTAAGTTATTAAGAAAATCCTTAAACGGGAATGAAAAACGAAAAGGAAATGAATAGAAAAGAGTAGGAAATATAAAAAGAACATTCAACCCAGCAATTACCATTTCTATTATATTACGTTATCATTCGGTACTTTTAACCTGGTAGATAACGTTTACTTTGTGATTAACAAAAAGAAAGAAAAAAAAATATATATATATATATATATATATATATATATATATATAAAAGTGCCACTGGCAATAGATTAAAACCGAGAAAAATCTATGAAACGTTCGTGTAACAAAGCCGAGACGTTTTTATCGGTAGGTATTCGTTTTTACACGATAGAGTACACTCTCGTATACCTATTCGTATAACATATAGAATTATATTCATGTACGTGTGTAAATATGTACATATATATATATACTCGCACACGTACACACGTACACACAAAAAATGTGCAGAAACGTACAGAAGTGACAAGCTTTATTGTCAACTCAAATGTGCTGGAAACTAACTCTTTGACCATTTTCTCTTTTAATCAATTTGATTTGTCAACTCGGAAACCGTCGCAATTTTTTCGTCATTCGTGGATTATAATAAAAAAAAAAGAGAGAGAGAGAGAGAGAGAGAGAGAGGGGACGATTTTTCATTTGATAAAAAATTTAAAGAGGAAGAGAAAAAGAATTCAAATGTTAAATCAATGAAAAGTATTCGAAAAGCGGATTCGAGTGTATAAAGAAAAAACAAAAGGATGAATACGATTACGCGTGTGTGTGCGAAAAATAAAATTAAAAAAAAAAAAAAAAGAAGTTACGATTAATTTTTAAAGCTAACCCGTCGGATACGTGAATTGGTCAAAAATTACTTTCGATTCGAATTGGTGGAAAAAGAAACGAAAGGAATAAAAAAAAAAAAAAGAAGAAGAAGAAGAAGAAAAGAGAGAAAAGGACGAAAGAACTGGTTACTCGATTAAATTCAAAGTCGTGCGAAAAATAGAATTAAAAAAAAATAAATAAATAAATAAATAAAAGAACAGGGAGACAGATAGACGACAGACAGAGATAGATAGATAGATAGATAGATAGATAGATAGATAGAGAAATAAATATCAACCAGTTAGAGTTGTCCCGATGAAATCTCTTGTAAAAGTAGTGAACGAAAAACCTCTGTGTTAGACCGTCTCTCTCTCTCTCTCTCTCTCTCTCTCTCTCTCTCTCACTCTCTCTCTCTCTTTATTACCAACAACCGAATTTATATTCTTTGGAAAGCGAACGATTGGTCCATTAACAGGAGGAGAGGTTTACTACGTTATATAGTACACCTTGATTAGATTTTCTAGGATTAATTTAAGTCCGTAGTGTTAGATTTGTTACTACGGTCTGCTTGAAAAACAAAAATAACGATGAAGAAGAAGAAAATGGACGATGAACGATAATAACAACAACGACAAAAGAAACAACAAAATAGAACGAAAGAAGAAAAATAATGTGGATACGAAGGACATTGCTATCCGTTCTGTTGTCTTTTTTTGAAAAGTAAAAATAAAAAAAAAGAGGTAAGAAAAAAAATATATATATATATATTTATAATGATTTAAATTGGAAATAAAATAAAATGAAAGATAATTTAATAAATAAATAAATAAATAAATAAAACGAGACCGTTTATGGCGTAGATAAAAAAATAAATAATGATTCTTGATAATGACAAATTGTATGATACGAGGCCTCTCCGTTATAATGCAATTGAGCAGATGCAGCAGGTGCAACAACCCGTTCCCGATAACGCCAGATGCGTGTTGCACTCCAAGGATTTACCTTTGAAATGTTGCTTGGATAATGTCGGAGAAGATAAACGAGACTAAATTAATCCTACATCATATATATATATATATATATATATATATATATATATATATATATATATATATATATTAAAATTGCAATATACAGCGATGTATTATTTTTACGATAATCAGAATATTTTTTTTCGATTCAAACGTCATTTAATTATTTTTAATTCAACGTTATTCTTACGACAATCAGAATATCTTTCAATTCAACTTCGTCTCTTTCTAACCATTCTAATCTTGAAAAAAAAAGAAAATCCGTAGAACGATATACCACCTTCGAAAGACAATACCAATATCTTTCTTTCTTTTCAATCCTTCTAATCTTCCGAAAGAAAAAACGTGAAAAAGAAAAAGAAAATCCGTAGAACGGTATATCTTCAAAGGACGATACCAAAATCTTCCTCTCTTTTCGATCCTTCTAATCTTCCAAAAAAAGAAAAAAAAAAAAGAAATAAAAAGAAACCAGAACATGAAAAAAAAAAAAAGAAGAAAAAATACCAAACCCCTCTCCTTCCGACCCATTTAATCTCGACAGTAAAATAATTAATAAAAAAAAAAAAAAAAAAAAAAAAAGAAAAACAAAGAAAAGAAAAGAAAAGAAATCCATAGTAAACGATATAATCTATATAAGACAATACCGAATTATTCGTCCCTCGTTCTAATCCTTCTGATCTTGGATGCTAATGATTAAAAGAGAGAGATGATTAAAGGAGAAAGAGGAAAGAAGAAAAAAAAGAGAGAGAGAGAAAGAGAGAGAGGAATTATATCCTTTAAAACCGACAGAGAATAATCGAGAAAAGGCGGAGCGAGGTACGATTTGCGTTTGAATTGTTCGGTGGTGGTCTTTGCTATCAAATCCATTCGTGATTATCGAACAAAGATATAAAAGAGGTTCAAGTATTATAGTACCAAAAAAAGAGAAAGAGAGAGAGAGAGATCACTACATACATACATACATACATACATACATACATACATACATACATACATACATACATACATACATACATACATACATACATACATACATACGTACATACATACATACATACATACATACATACATACATACATACATACATACATACATACATACATACATACATACATACATACATACATACATACATACGTACGTACGTACGTACGTACGTACATATATACATACGTCATGCTTTCAAAAGCGTATCTTCGCCTACGAAGAGAAATTAGGAGCGAGAGCCTCTCTCTCTCTCTCTCTCTCTCTCTCTCTCTCTCTCTCTCTCTCTCTCTCTCTCTCTCTCTCTCTCTCTCTCTCGATGCACACAGAATATAGACTCCTCTTGCTGCCAATAACGCGAGCCATTAGTAGCATGGAGGAGAAACGAGAAGCCGCGGCTGTTGACCCATTTCGTATTCTACCCTACTACTACTACTACTACTACTACTACTACTACTACTACTATATATATATATATATATACTACCTCCTCTACCAACCCCAACCCCTCCTCCCTCCCTCCCCAACAATCACGACTCGATGACGAGATCATCACGGCTACGGACACAAACGAACTGAATTATACTTTCTTTTTATTCTTATCGCGACGAGAACACGCTCTCTCGAAAATTTGGTTGCCCCCCGCCATTTTTCTCCTTTGTTTTTCTTCCCTTCGTCTTCTTTATCCTTTTTTTTCGTGCGTTTTTTCTCTCTCTCTCTCTCTCTCTCTCATTTTTCTTTCTAATTCTTTTTTTTTCTTTTTTTTCCGAACAAAAAAAATATTCCAGCATAGAAACGTTTTTTTTGTTCTTCCTTTTTTTTTTTTTTTTTTTTTTTGAATTTACGTACAACGAAATTTTCGCAATTAGTACGCGATCGTGTCGCCGATTATATCGACGACATCCTCTTAACACGATTTTAATGTACGATCAGACACATGTCACTTTCGATACTTTCTCATCGATTATAAATTTTGTTCGCTCGATCAACATAATTACCAAACGTAGAAACGAATTAACTTCGGAGAATATATTTATATATATATATATATATATATATATATATATATATATATCATTCCTGCTATAATCGATTCGGATTTATAATCGATTGAATCGTTTGTATAAGAATTAATTTGGAAATGTTCTAATTGGTATTTACACCGATCCAATTATCAAACGGCTTAGCCATTCCGACGCGATTATCTCGACGTTCGGTCCTGTACAAATAATTACGAAGTTACTTATAATCGATTAAATTCAACCTGATGCGGCGAATTGTTTGACATTGTAATTAGTAATGATCCGAAAAGAAAATATAATTACGAGCTTGAAAATAATTCTGCGTTATACTTTTTTTTTTTTTTTTTTTTAAACAAGCATCAAAGAATTAACAAGAATCGTTTAATAATTTGATATCCTAAATTTGTCCGACCCGGACCATCTCAAATCTGACAAAATTACTTGCCGTTCCGATTTTAATCGATCAGATATCACTGATAACTTGTTCTTCGGAAAAGAAAAAACGAAAATAATAATAATAATAATAATAATAATAATAATAATACCAACAACAGCTCTAAAATTATTCAAGTATTTAGTACGTGTATCTCTTCGATTAAAATCGATCGGATATAATCGATAAATATGATATATGTATCTAAAAAAAAAAAAAAAAAAAAAAAAAAAAAACATAAATAAAAAATACAAAAATAATAACCTCGTATATCGAAGTACTTCATGGCGATCCATTAATCGGATACCTATGGGAGAGGTAGTAGTAACCGATTATACTAACTCAAGTTCGATGTACCGGATATTCTGCAATTCAATTTTGAAGGCCGATATAACATTATCGATCGTAGGTATCCAAGTAACTAGTAGTTAGTTACCTATGTAAAGGAAAAGCACTACTTTAAGCAAACCCAATGATTAAAGCTACGTTGGAACAACAACCGGAAGGCTAGTTCGAACGTAGCAAACCGGATAGAATTGTCTGTGGCTTTTGGCCCATACCCTCCTCCCCCACCCCCTCCCTCCCTTCCACAAATCAAACTGCATTTCACCAATTACAATACCAACGCACCCTGCGTTATGATAAACCACCACCGGTGACTGTGACTCTGCGGTCGTTCAATTAATATACGAACGTAGAAACGTCACGCGTGAAAATCGAAATTGTCAATTTTGCATAACGATTCTATGTATATATACATATACGCATGAATATAAAAGAAACAAGTATAAAAAAAAAAAAAAAAAAAAAAGGAAAATATATACGCATATAAATTTGCGTTTGGGTCGCGTGTGCGCATTTTCTTTTCAATCGAAGCGTTTAATTTGATTATTCTTCAATTAGGTTAAACATCGAAGAAATTCATAAATAAATTATATTTAAATTATATTTAATATAATTTGTAATATAATTAATATATATATATATATATGTTTTGCTATTGTAACAATGAATAAAACTTATTCGTGAATGGATCTAATATTTATATATTTATATATATATATAAAAGAGAGAGAGAGAGAGAGAGAGAGAGAGAGAGAGAATAAAAAAAATTTCGTTGTATTGACTGACTTCTCAGATATTTCCTAGCAGATCCGAGGGAAATCGATAAAAATTGAATGAAGATAAAAAAAAAAAAGGAAAAAAAAGAAAGAAAAGAGAGAGAGAAATAAAAAAAAAAAAAAGGATTAATTTCGTCGAACTCCCAAAGTAGTACCCTAACAAAAAGTCCCTCCCTCCCTCCCTGCCCCCTCCCCCACATCGATTTTCCATCGACGGAGGGGTAAGTTTTTATACAAGCTCGATCAAATATATTTGGCCCCTCCCCCTAAATCAGCGAATATTGGTTCATATCTCTGCTCCTCTTTTGGCAAACGCTCGTAAAAGGCTTGCTATACGTACGTAATCTGAACCACGATAAATATTTATATTTGTAAATACCTACGCATATATCTATATAATACCCTATATACATACCTATAATACTATATTCATATCTACATACATATATTTATACATATATATATATATATATTTTGTGTGTACGTTACGAATTATAATAGTAATAATAATAATAATAATAATAATCTTAATTAGAGTCAATCGATGACCTTTATTGATCATCTCCTTCCTCTTTCTATTTTTTTCTCTTCTATAATCATTAATAAATGTAATTAGTCAATAGCGGCCATATTGTATTTAGTTATGATGAAAATCGATCGCTATAGAATCCTATGAATCTTTCCTCAACGAAAGATTAGGATCACAGCTATATATATATATATATATATATATATATATATATATAGTTTTATCCTTTGCGATCCTAACTTAAATACATATATAATTATGAGATTCGATCGTGATCGATGAATCCAAGTATTTTTGTATTTAAACATTGAGATACTTCTTCTCTCTCATTCGGAACGGGCGGAGATCGTCGATGCATTTAGGAACGCGAAGCGAGGATCGTAATTTGTTTATTTATTTATTTATTTATAGTTATTTCTTTCTTTCTTTTTTTTTTTTTTTTTCGTTAATCGGCAGCCGGTTTATTTGTTCGTTCGTTCGTTCGTTCGTTCGTTTCTTTCTTTCTTTCTTTCTTCTTCCTTTCTTACTTTCGTTCTCGTTAAAAGAGTGAAAACGAGAGACAGATTGAGAAAGAGAAATAGAAAGAGATAGAATGAAAGAAAGAGAATTTTAATAAAAATGACTTTTGACAATGATCAATGGTCCATGATCCATGATCTATGACGATCATACGCGTAAAAGCGTGTCGTTGTCGTTAATGTCGAGCAGGGGTCGTCTTTGATGCTGAACTAATCGATCAGTATGTCGACGTTGTTGCTCTTCCACTCGGTGTGGTTGAAATATTTCTTGTTGTTGTAATTGTTGTAACAATTGTTGCAGTTGCAGTTGTTGCAGTTGTTGCAGTTGCAATTGTTGTTGTTGTTGTTGTTGTTGTTGTTGATGTCGTTGGTGTCGTTGCGAAGGACGCTGACCGTTCGATTCGTTGAGAATCGTGTAGGATGGTAGGCGTCGTAGTAGTTGTTATCGCCTGGACGAACGAAAATCGGCACTAGGCTATGCGAGGGTGACCACCCCTTCTGGCTCGGGTGACCAACAGTTATCGGATAACCAGCAACCGATCACCATCGAGATAACGCCGATCAAAAGTGCGAGGATGATGTAACCCTTGGCGTTTCCTAAAGAGCCTGTTTAACAACCCCGATCACATATGATCTTATAATTAAATTTATTTTTTATCTATAACTCTACCTCTCTCTCCCTCCCTCCCTCCCTCTCTCCCTCTCTCTCTCTCTCTCTCTCTCTCTCTCTCTCTCTCTCTCTCTCTCTCTCTCTCTCTCTAATCGTCTTATTCGTGACTTATAATCCTTTGGATTTTGTTCATTTTAATTTTATTCCATCCTTGTTTTGTTTTACTTTAATTTATTTTATTTTATTTTATTTTATTTTGTTTTGTTTCGTTTTGTTTTATTTTGTTTTATTTTATTTTATTTTATTTTATTTTATTTTATTTTATTTTGGCCGTACAACCCTTCGCCACCCCCTCCCCTCTTCCTCTCTTTTATCTTACAAAAAAGATAATGAAAGAGTAAACAGATCTTGTTCGTGATTTTCATCGTATCCGAATATATCGATTTTTCTCTTTTTGTTTGTTCGTTCGATTGAATATATTATCATGTAAAATCTTTTCTCTCGTTTCTAAGGTAATACAAACAAAGTTTTGCAATAACGTTACGTTAATGAATTTTCATTCCTTCGTATATAATAATATCTCATAATTAACGGATATATTGTATTTGTACAAAAAAGAATTCTATATCCAATATAAGAATAAATTCCATCCTCGGTTGATACATTAACGAACTTTAATTTTCTTTTATACGAAAAAAAAAAAAAAAAAAAAAAGAAAAATTCATCAATTTAATTAACGAGAAATAATGAATATTTTTCAATGAGTCATAACCTAATTTTCTTTCGTGTCTAAAAAGAAAGAAAGAAAGAAAGAAAGAAAGAAAGAAAAAACAAACCCTAAATTGTATGTAAAATATAATAAAAATTATACAACGCTTGGATTAAAATTAAATTACGTAATGTGAATTTATGAGCGAGTAAAATTAAATATTTATCCGCGCGTATACGAAAAAAAGAAAATTTTGTTTAAATTTTAAACGAAAAATGTTCCAAATAATTTTCAAACGATCATATCGCAACGTATACGAGGTCTCAGTGGCCGAATAGAGAATACGAAATATAGTACGAGGGGGGAATGGTCTTTCTTTCTTCTTCCACTTGGTATTTTATTTGGAAAAAAGTAAACATCGTACTCGAGTAAAAGAAGAAAGAAAAATAACTAGCGTATGTATGTACCTTCTTTTCGCAGTCCGAGTACTAACCTTTTTCCGAGTTAGTAAATACATGTGTGTGTAAATATATGTGTGCGTGTAAATGTGTGTGTGTGTATATATATATATATATATAGTCAAAATATTTTCCTCGACTTCTATAGTCTTCGTAAGTACCACGAGGGGAAAAAAAAAAAAAACTTTCCTCGTGTTTCTAACGAAAGATTTACAAATCTGATAGGGAGAATCTACGATTATAAGAAAATTAACGCGTTGAAGAAGAAAGTTCGCTCGTTCGAAAAAAAAGAAAAAGGAAAATAAGAAAATAATAGAAAGAGAAGAAAGAAAGAAGAGAAATTTAATTTATCGCCCTACCGGTATGCCCTGTATATATGTACGTCTATGCGTAGTTATATGTCTCGCAAAAACATTAACTATAACGAGAACGATAGTAATAAAGGTGGTACGAAGAAGTGCTTTCACGAATCGCATCATGGCTCGTTAAATCTTATTACTCTGTGCATGTGTGTGTGTGTGGATATGTGTATTTGTGTGTGACACGTTTTGACAATGTTGGCCACGATAAACGACTCTATCTATTTCCGAACAATAGGGATTTATACGTTTAATATTTAGTTTAACCCTCTGTAATAACGTTATATGATAATAATGATAATAATAATAATAATAATAATAATAATAATAATAATAATAATAATAATAATAATAATAATAATAATAATAATAATAATAATAATAATAATAATAATAATAATAATAATAATAATAATAATAATAATAATAATAATAATAATAATAATAATAATAATACCATATATACTATTTTGTATGATACCTAAATATTACAATATACGTTACCAATTTATTATGCCGCGTATACAATTTTAGTAATATCATACTGTAATAAATGATTTTATAATGTATTAAAATGATACTACAACTTTTGCGTAATATATTATTTCAGTGAAACCGAAAAAAAAGAAAAAAAAAAAGAAAAAAAAATAAGAGGAAGGAAAAAACAACAGATTACTCACGGAGAGAATTGTGGAGGGTTAACGTGTCGAATTTTCTTGAAGTATAAAAAAGATAGAAAAGGAAAATGAAATATCGATATGCGTACACGTCATTTTCCAATAAGCATTACGAAATCGAGGAAAAGATTTATATCCGTACGAATATTAATCGCAATTTACCGATTAGGATTGAAATTCTTTTGGGTATAAAAGGTTCTCATCGCAAAAAATTCGTTCGTTATCATTTGAAAGTTAAATGCGAATGCTTCCCACCCAGCAAACATCTGGTCCGTATATATCTTTGCTAAAACTGTACACCCCATCCCACCCCCGTCCCCATCCCCATCCCCGTTTTATGTTTACACTTTCATGAATCTTTCAGGACAGTTATCGTACACCAACGTCCCTTTTAGTCGTCGACTGCTTCGAATCAACCAACCCGAAGAAAACTGAGCAAACGCGAGTCTTCTTTGGTAACAGACGTATTCCGTTTTATCGCGAACGTTGTAAATACCGAGGAAGTTTGAGGGGGAGTAGGGGGGGAGGGGGAAGAAATATAGATATTTTTGGTTTTTTTTTTTTTTTTTTTTTTTTTTTTTAAATCCTCTTCATTCGATCTTCCTCTCTCTCTCTCTTGAGTTTAATTACCTTTGAGACGTTTGGCTTGGTAACTTTAATTGGTTTACATGTTTTCCCCCTCCTTCCTCTTTATCTTCTTTTTATTTTTATTTTTATTTTTATTTTTATTTTTATTTTTATTTTTATTTTTATTTTTTCGTTGGTCTTTTGAATTTATTCTCTCGTTCATTTAATAACAATGAATTCTCGAAAGATGATACGTCGTGATTTAACAGAGCGAGATTTGAAATTTTCTATTAATTATTTATTTGACAACCAAGGAGAGAGAGAGGGAGGGGGGGAGAGAGAGAGAGAGATAATTAAGGATTTCGTTCCTACTTTCGGTCTTCTCGTTTATTGTTAAATTCTTTACTAGATTTTTACTTTAAATAACGAGCATCGATTTTGATCAAACTTCAGGATCGGTTATTGCGCGTTTACCGTGAAATAAATTGTGAGTGGAAGGAGAAAGAAAGAAAAAAAAAAAAAAGAAAGAAAGAAAGAAAAAGAACATATACGATTCGATTTATTCTAATCCGACAATTTTTCAATGGATCTACGAGAAAAAAAGAAAAGAAATAATAATGAAACATTGAAATGACAAATCCTGTTGCCAGAAATTATTATAACGATGTATTGATTGATAAAATTGGCATTGATAAAAGAATTATTTTAATTACGTTAAAATTTTTTGATCTCTTCCGATCAACGGATTTCTTATATAGATACACAACAACAACAACAACAACAATGACGACGACGATAAAAACGATAACGAAAATATATAAAAATAACAAGCGCTATTGCAATATATATTTAGAAATTTGATAATAAATTATTTCGATGTATATATATATATATATATACATCTCGCATTGAGATTTTACTACTCCTTTGATCTACAAATTTCTACTTAATCTACAAAAATGGAATAAATAAATAAATAAATAAATACATAAATAACACAACAAACCCTATAATCAAACGTCGACTTAATCATACATTATTAATTTATAATAAATTTATATATAAATATATATATATATATAATATGTAACAAGTAAAATAACAATTTTAACAACAATAACAATAACAATAATAATAATAATAATAATAATAATAACAATAATAATAATAATAATAATAACAGCGTCTACATATGAAAACGATAAATTCGTCGATTATAATCCGATTAAAACGCAATATAAATGAAAAATAAATAAATAAATAAATAAATAAATAAATAAAGAAAGAAAGAAAAAAATGTAATCCATAAGGACCGTATATGAAGATTTACCTAAAGGACCCTGAGATTTCCATAGATTCATAAGGGTTGGATCGCCGCGGCGCCAGACGCGCCACCCCTGGCCCCGGCGCGACGGTCCAGTGGACCAACCCCCGCTTCCACCACCAGCCGCACCACCCCCGGCACCACCGCCGATGTTTCCCCCGGTAACACCACTTCCTATACCAGTACCAACACCGCTTCCAGCGACTGTAGCAGATCCGGAGGAGCTCGAAGAGCTTCCAGATGTTGATAAACCACTACCGATCGAACCAACACCACCACCAACACCACCCCCACTGCTACTACTACTACTACTACCACCCCTAACTGCACCACCACCTGCTCCTCCACCTATGCCACTGACCCCTACGACGGCACCACCGGCGACCGTGCCCATTGCGACCCCACCACCACCAACGAAACCGATTACGCCGGGACCTGAGGTGCTCGACAAACCGGCCTGCGGCTGTCCATGCGAACCCAACCCACCACCACCCTGTGGCAACGGCAATCCCGTCGCTTTTCACCCGCAAACCGATGACGTAGAGAGATCGTCATCGTGTTCACGATCACGATCGTGAGATTATCGTGATCGTGATCGCGATCGTTGTGATGATGGTCATGACGACGACGACGACGACGACG
>OU964976.1:5402614-5427614 GCA_918808275.2 Dolichovespula sylvestris
TTCCTTTCCAAATTTTTTTTCTGTTGTTTTCTTTTTTCTTTCGTTTTACGAAGGTACAACGAACAAAAACTTCGTTTCAATAGTTTACGTTGGAATTGATAACAAATCGATGACAAATGAATTTATTTATTTGTCGGCAAAATCGAATACGTACGTGTTTTTTTTTTTTTGTTTCTTTTTTAATATCTGGATTAATTTAATTTTTCCCACGCGAATCTATCTCTGAAATATTACGAGCTTGTATCGACAGCGCTACAAACGTATTGCGGTGAAATTTAGAAACTGTGCATTGTCATATATAACGTAAGGGACCCAAAACTATTCCCTGCACAAAGAAGGTCGAAATGGAGGTGTACAGGTTGTCCTTCGGGGTTTATGAAATCGAATACGTAACGATGTTTGGATAGTGAATTTCTCTCTTTTTTTTTTTTCATTTTCTCTTTCTTATTACATTTCGATATTCGACAAAATGACGGAGGATCAAATTGCGTCAATTGACATTTTATCGGACGCAGTCAAATCCATTCACAATTGTCTACAATGCAGAATTTGGTAAGCACATTTTTCTGTCATAGTAATGTAAAACAAATAAAATAAATTGATTGGAACGAAAGTGACTATCGATGAAATTTTAACGATTGCCGATCGTCATAGACGTAATCTTTGATGTTTCTTATTTATTGGATTTTAATTTTTCCTTTTTTTTTTTTCTTTGTCTCTCTCAATTATTTTAACCATCATTTCTTTTTCCCTTGTTCCTGGTCGCTTAGATCAGAGGTTAAAAAAAGCATAAAGAGAACAAGGATAAGATAACTCTCTTATCTGTGACTCTTATATTGTTATGCGTATTACATTGTTACAATAGATTGATGATTATACATATGCGTATGCATATATATAATTCTACGATACTTTTCATGCGTTTTGAAACTTATATGGGAACGACAGACCTCTGTATATCTTTGGCATACAGATTCATCGATGCATGTTCTTTGTAATATTAAATCAAATCATTCTCTTAATTTCTCTATACTTGAAAAATGATACGTCTATAACTTGATATAAAATTGTTCGCCTTCTTATAGCTTGGATATGATCTCTTCGCCCGTTAAGACAAGATGTGGTCATTCCTTTTGTCGCACATGTATAGGAACTGTACTAAGTAAGAAAAATACTAAATGTCCTCTATGTAACACCGCCCTGCAAAGACGTAGTATCTCGAAGGACAAGCATACGGAGAAGTGTATTAATTTTTTTGAAAAGCTTGTACATGCTATTCGTGAAGATGTAAATATAGACAGTAAGTAAAAGATCTGAAATATTTCATATGCGTACATAATATGACAAATGGAAGTAGATACTTAATCCGTTTGAAAATTAATGAGGAATTATAATTGACGGTAATGAAACGTTACCATACGTTTGATAATTCCATCGGTATCTCAATTAAATAAATATAATCAAATTTCTTTACGACAAATCCATTTCTTTTTTCTAATATCCATAAAACTAAATCAACGATGATAACGTGTGTTGCAGTACTCTCTCATAAAAAAAATCCGCGTAACACGAGGGAAGGTTACGCCACGCCGAATTCTAAACGTTATAACTCGTCGAACGCAACGAGCACGGTAGAAAAAAGAAGGAACAATGACAAAATTTCGTCGTTCTTTAAGAAAAAGAAGATACTTCAAGAAGATGATGAAGAAGAAGAAGAAGAACAAAAACCAGCATGTTCGTCGCGTCAAGATATCGCAGATAAATTAGATAAAACGTGTACGGAATATAAGATGGACAATTCAATGGCGAAGGATGATGATCGCACGGATGGAAGAAAAGAAAGGAAAAGTTCGTCGACGGATGGACTGTCTGGTGTTTATCCTCTTTTATCGTCGCCCCAACAAAATCTACGTACGAACGACGACGCGATATTTATGAAGAAAAATAGAATCAAAAATTGGTTGAAGGATTTACCAAACTCTGCGGAACAATTTGATAATCCAACGACGTCGAGTCCCAAATACGTTGGAAGAACAACCGGTTGCTTGGATGACACTGCCACCGTAGTGTCAGACATATCCTCTATGTCGTCCATCGGTAATATCAAAGTGGAAAGAGAGTCTTATGGATCGGAGCATTCGATGGCCCAGGGTAACATGGATAACGTGGAGCATGAAGCTCCTAGGAATTCGACGAATGCACGAGCTACGAATAACTCGTCAAGAGGTAGAGGAAACAACAAGAGGAAAGCAGCAAGAACAACAACAACAACAGCAACAACGCGATCGTTTCTCGAGCGAGAAATCAGGGACGATTCTATCGGGAACAAACTGAAGTACGAAACGATTCACGCTAGAGTAAGGGAGAAACGTTCGTTCGTGGAAAAATCCTCGAGGAATTCGCACGGCGATACTTTGACCGGTAATAGGAGCATCGACGCGATGGATTCGTGCAAACAACAACAACAACAACAACAACAACAACGACAACGACAACGACAACAATTGGGGCCCGGTGGTAACACGACCAAAGAAACATGGAACAGAGTCGTTAAATTTGGCAAAGAGATGCGCACGAAAAAGAAGAAATTGAAATCGTTGGACGTCAGCGTACAAAGTACGGGTGGTGGTGGCTCGTCTAGACCGTCCGACGAGTTAATTGGGAAAAAAATTCTTACGGCGAAGGAACGACGACGTAACAGTAAATCTTCCTCGGCGAATTTACAATCATTAACGTCGTTCCATGATATCAACAACAAATCGGAGAACGTAACGACGATCGAAGATTTAATCGATCGTCGAGATAACAAAGACGACGCCGACGCCGACGCCGACGACGACGAATCGACATTTTTTTTCCCGTCGTCTTCGATCGGCCACGATAAATACTACGAGGAAAAATTATCCCAGAACAACACGTCGTTCATCTCGTTGGAGAAGGAAGGTAGAGTTCCGATAATGAGCTTGCGTCGTGAACAAATGGACGACATTATCGGTGTTACTACGAGCAACGCCTACGAGCAAGTTACGAACGACGATCGTGTGATCGACGGTTATCAATCGGATCGAGAGGATCGAGATACGATTACGGGTGGTAAGAGATTGTCGTTGAAAAAGCACGACGATTCTACCAAGGGTTCTTCGACGACGATCGCGAATATATTATCGAACGTCGAACGTTCGAACACTTCGTCGAAAGTTATCACACCGGTCAAGATAAATCTCGAGGAACGTTACGAGGTATCACGAAAGAGTCAAATTTTATTATCGCCGGGGAGTAGGAGGAGGAAGGAGGAGGAGGAGGAGGAGGAGGAGGAGGAGGAGGAGGGGAGGAACGCGCCGCGTACACCAACGACGACGAGAGTGAACGATGATCCGAGATCGAACGAAACCATGTCGAAACTGTCGTTGACGAAGAAAAATAACGAAGTTACGTCGACGACAACGTCGTCGTCGTCGTCGTCGGCCGCCGCCGATCCTTTGCGATCGTCGATGCAACTCGTCGGCTGTTGCAACCCGACGGAACTTGGGAATCGTAGTAAGAAATTGTACCATGGTAATAACGACGGCGACAAGGGAACGCGCGTCGTGCCGTTCAACAAATTGGGCAAGGTATTCAAAAGGCGCAGAAAGGTGAAATTTTATAAGCTCGGTTTTATAAGAAAAGAATCGTTCGTCGATACGTTGTCGGCCTCGTTGTTAAATAATTCGTTGACGAACGTCATAACGTTGCAAGGATCGGACGATTCTTCCACGTTGGAGATCGATAAGACGTTGTTGATGAACGAAACGTGCAATTTGGCGAACGATCGTGGATCCACCTCGATCGATTTGATCGTCGAGAAGGGGAGGGCCGTCGTTAAAAATGATCCGACGGGAGGATCTAACGAGGTAGGTGATAGAGTGGGGCTCGTCGAGCGTTCGTCGAAAATCTCTCATACCAGTCAGGATTCGTTGGGCGTACTTTTGGTTTCGTTGAAGGAACCACCGACGTCCGATAATAAAACTTTCAATCGCGACGACGAACAACGATACGTTAAATTCGACGTCCTCGGCGAATCGCCATCGTCTTCGGCGAGAAGGAGAGAAACGAATGATGATCGTTCTAACGTTGCGAACGAACGAGCCCCGTCTACGAGGATCCTCGATAAAAATGGAATTCGCGCGAAACCCGTTATAACCAGCATCGTTAGAATGATATCGCCCGAGGAAGATTCGCAATTGAAGTTTCTCAATTTGGAATCGATGCCGGTTAAATTGAGGATTTGTCGTGACTCCTCGACGATCACGGAATTACGTATGAAATCCGAAAGTATGGACGACGATCGTCCTTTCACGTTCGATACCTGCAAAGAAGAAACGGACGTCGGGAAATTGATCGTTCGCGACGCAACGAACGAGATAAAAAGGGAGAGGGAGGAGGGGGAGGTCGAAAAAGAAAGATCGTCGAGCGGCAACGACAACGACAACTATACGAATTACGGCGAATCGATTGATGATGGTGCTAAAGAAATCGCGGGATCCTTGGAGGACGATGGTGCCGATAATGAGACGATCGGTATGAAAGATCGTCGCGGTCCACGCGCGGATGGTGAGACGACCGTTGTTTCTCGATCGCCAACTACCACGAAAGCTTGCGATACCGCGGTGAACGATGAGAAATCGAGAAAGAACAAATACAAGAGGATAGCGACGATGGTCGATTCCGGTTCGGATGATACCACCGATGCTTACTGTGTCGTTTCGAGGAAGAAGAGATCGAAAGGAGTCGAAGGGAATAAGAAGGTTGTTGTTGTTGACGATGACGACGATGATGATGATGATGATGATGATGCCCCGAGTTTGGGATCGGATGATAACGTCGACGATAAGAACGTGACGGTGAATAAATCGAACGACGAATCCAAAGGCAAATACGAGAAGCGAACGAGATCTACGACGGTCAATTCTGGTGCGGACTCCGACAATTTGAATTTAACGAGGAAGAGGAAGATGGACGCGATGGAGGGAGATACGGGCGAAAAGAAAGTCGAAGCTTTTAAGAAGCTGAAACGTATCAACTCGGATGATTCGGACGACGATAATTTCGTTAACACGATCGTTAATGATTGGTGTAACGATTTGAAAACGTCGCAGGGATCGGTCGGTAAGGATGATTTGAATAGATCGAATATTACCGCCAAGAAGTTGTTGTCGGCGTCGAATAAACCTATGACGATGATCCCACAAAGCATTAATTTCGAATCGTGGAACAACTTTGGTACGCCCGTTAAAACGATACCCGAGAGAGATGTGGAACCCGAAAGATCGAACAACGATATCATCGATAAAGTGAGATCTATTAGAATGAACGTAGACGAGGAGAATGCATCGAGGGACGATCATCGTACGGAGGAAAAGATCGATCCATCGAACGAGGTCGAGATAATAACGGATAGTTTGACCAAGAACTTCTTCGCGGACGAGAACGTCATTGTCGACGCGAGGGTTTCGTCGAAAAAAGAAACGAAAACTTCTATGATACCTTTAAATACGTCCTACATAGAGACCAATGATTTCTTTGCCGATTCGAACGACAGTAAAATGGACAAAAATCTGAAGGGTGATGCCAATAATGACGACGACGACGACGACGACGATGACGATGATGACGATGATACGTTGATCGAAAATTTTAACGGTTCTAACAAGGAGAATGAAACGGTTACGTACGTTATAAATGATATAAAGGATTACCCGGGCAAGGGAAATGATTCGAGGTCCAAACAAAAAGAGGAAAATAATAGGAGGACAACGTTGACATCGGGAAAGGAAATATACGAGGGTGATGATAAAGGCAAAGGTCAAATTATGATGGAACAAAAGGATACACCGTGCGATTACGATTCTTTACTGGACGTGACGCAGGATCAACTATTACTGAATGCACTCGAAGAGGATCTCTTTGGTACAGTCAATTTGACGAGTTTAGGAAAGTCGTCGACGAATATAAAAACGACGACGTTGTCACAGGGAAAAAGATCAGAGAGCTCGTTCCGTACGCCATTGAAATCCAAGATAAATCAGGTGGAAGGAACGAATCTTCGTAACAAGGTAAATTTCCTTGTTTTTTTCGCTGTTTCCGATACTTTTTATTTATTTCTTTCTTTCCTTCCTTCCTTCCTTCCTCTTTTCTTCCTTCAAAGTGAATCAATTTTTTTTTTTTTTTTTTTTTTTCTTTTCTTTTTCTTACAGAACACCGAAGAAATTTCTAGCGACGACGAGATAGTCGAAAATACACCACAATCTGATAAGAAATTGTAAGTATGTTTTCATTTATTTAATCTTTCTTCTTCTTATTATTATTATTATTATGATTATTATTTAATTAACTCTCTCAACAAAAAAAAATATTTTAATGCTTCGATCGTCCTCCTTTTTCGTCGCTCACTTTATAAACTTATTTCGAAAAAGCGAAATGAAAACATTATTCGCGCGGAATGACAAACGTTGACTCGGATTTGATTCGGAAAATTGGTCGTTTTCTCGAGGCATAAACAGAATTTAATTCTATTCGAAGATCGAAAGAAATTTCAAGATAAAAAGAAAAAAAGAAAAAAAGTAGAGAAAAATAATATCGAACCCTTTATTTTTCCATGTAAACTTGCAAAACAGTATGGACGTTGATCGTAGCGCGAACTTTAAGGCGAGAAAATCTTTGGCCATGTCGCAAACAACGACGACAACAACGACAACAACGACAACAACAACAACAACAGCACCGGCATCGAGGAAAAACTTTCAAATTGCGAGGACGACAACAACTACGACGATAACAATGAGCACGAAGATTACTACGACTACGACTACTGCGACAACTACGACACCATCTTCCTCGGTAGCTGCTAAACTTAAGACTCCCATAGATCAGAACAAGATCCGACCGCTTTATCAAAGTACGCCTAAGACAATCCGTAAGGCAGTTAATCTCGATTGCGAAGGGAACAATTTACCGAGCGACTTTAAAGGTTCTCCGTTAAAGTCGAAGAAGAAAAATGTTGTTTCCTTGAGGACGAATAAAAGGGTATTGTCGTTCGTTTGGAGTAGCCTGTCGATCAATCAGATCGAATCGATCAAAAAATTGGCGTTCCTTACGGGCGCCAATTGGACGCAAAATTTTAATCCAAACGTGTCCCACGTGATCGTCGGTACCGACGAGCACAATAATGCGGCCACCAAGACATTGAAGTTCCTGCAAGGTATCGCGTACAGAAAATACGTCGTTGGTTTTAAATGGGTCGTCGATTGTTTGAAGGAGGGTACGTTGATAAACGAAGAACCGTACGAGGCCGTAGACTGTTACACGCTCGAGGCTGGACCTCGAAAGTCACGTTTAAGGGAGGCCGACCTTTTTGACGGATTTACATTCCTTTGCATCGAACCATTTCAAAATATAACGATAACTCAATTCCAGGTACGTATATATATGTATATATATATATATATATATATATATATATATATATATATATATACGTAATACAAAAGTTATAAGATTTATCCTAAAGAAACATTCGTTCAATTCTAAATGGCAAAATATAATCAAGAGTAGTTACTTTAACTCCTATCTATTTCGAATGTAGGATTTATTGAAAGCTATGGGTGCTACGATCGTTCAAAGTATGGATGCACTTGCTCTTGTCAAAGAGAAGCACAGAATTATATTAATAGAAAACGAAGTGCATGCGGACGAAGTTGTCGGTAAGTTGGGACTCCTTATATTTAACTAGTTCCTTTTCCTTTGATCTCTCTCTCTCTCTCTCTCTCTCTCTCTAGTTCTCTTTATTTATCAATCTATCTTTCTCTCAATTAAATCGAGACGTAAATTAATGCGATGTTAATTTTTTTTTTTTTTTTGTTTTTTTTTTAATAGCAAATTGGTACGCCGAAACCACCGCCATACCTGTTTCTTGCGACTGGGTCGTCGAATGTATTAGCCAATACAAATTAGTATCATGTTATACGCATCTCCATGAGGTCGTACAAGAGGATGTATTGAAATTAGGATACCCGGAACAAATGATTGATCCGGAGGAATTCAACAATACGTCTGATACATCGATCGACCGATTATAAGTCTATTAAACGCATAATTTCAATATAATGACTAAATCATATAAATATATATATATATATACAAGAAAAGACGTGTATAATAACGTTCTAATTATAACTTTCGTTTACATTATTACATTTATATCCGAAACTACGAAAATCAAAAAATAATTTTAAGTTAGTTATTTAACGCGATATATTGTTAATTAATATAACACATTGTTGTTAATAATTTTTTTTTCCTCTCTTTTTTTTTTTTTTGCTCACTCTCTCTCTCTCTCTCTCTCTCTCTCTCTCTCTCTCTTTATTATTGCTCGCCGTCGTTCGCAAAACAAAAAAATGTATTCAATAATCTTTAAAATGTTAAAGCTAATGGAATTTGAATTTATGTCAATTAACATAAGTTCAAACCATCCCATGTGCCATTACTACTTATATATATATATATATATATATACACACACACACACACACTTGATATAATAATTATCGATAAATTTTCAATGATACGATAATTGATGAGAATAATAATAATAATAATAAAAGTAATAATAATAATAAGAAGAAGAAGAAGAAGAAGAAGAAGAAAATGACAAGTTAATTGTATTTGTGCCATAATCTTCGTTTCTATGGATATATTAAAAAAAAAAAAAAAAAAAAAAAAAAAAAAAACACGATGTACAGTCGAAAAGAAAAGTAAAAAAATATGTTATCCCTTGTAAAATTTTTATATACGCCGTTTATAGAAATAAAAAAAAAAGTAAAAGGTAAAAAAAAAAAAAGAAAGAAAAAGCTTTTGTTTTCTCGTAATTTACGAGTTCTGCGTTACATAATTACTCTCTTCTTTCTCATTGATACAATTCATTGATATTGTTATTTTCGCAATGTAAAAGAAAGATATATATAAATAGATAGATGGATGCATGGATAGATGAGTATGTAGATATTAAAAAAAAAAAAAAATAATCGAACAAATACTTTCAATTATACACATACACACACACACACACATATATATAAGCACACGCATACACAGACACACCACTCGCGTGCGCGCGCATACACATATTTATATTCGTACTAGCCATTGAAAATTGACAGGGAAAACGACAAGCATCGTGCAATATCAGAATCCTACGTAGGAATCATAGTACTACTACTACTATTGTATTTGAGAGACATGAAGAGTCGAGAGGGTGGTGGATGCGTGCATGTGTGTGCGTGTGTATGCATGAGAGAGAGAGAGGGAGAGAAAGAGCTCGTATATTCACCGAGACACACGAGCCGTATTGATTTGCCCGGGACCACCTGTAGCCAACTCTCTCTCTCATCTGCTCTTCGCGTAGTGCAGTGTAATGGTTATGAATCTCATCCAATTGCCTAATACCAACGGGAATAATAGTAGTACTGCATCCTTACAAATGCATTTAATCGTATTACGGCTAACATCTTTATTTTTATTCTTTTTTTTTTCAAAAAATATCTCGCAAAAGTTTATTACTATTTTTCTTTTAACTGTGTAAAATATTCGTATCATTATTATTATTATTATTAGTATTATTATTATTATTATTATTATTATTATTATTATTATTTATGTATGATTAATAATTGCCTTCCTTGGTATCCTGTTAATTAGACGTTTTTTTAAAAAGGAAACAATTGTTTCAATTTTAATACTATGCAATATATATATATATATAATGTGTGTGAATACGTTTGTAGTTATTTGATTACTATCGGCCTATGGTATGGTAAACATATATTTTTTTTTTGATATATCTAAAGTCTTGTATTGTTATAAAGAAAGTTTATGATGTTTATTATTATTATTATTATTATTATTATTATTATTATTAGTATTAGTATTACTTATAAAGTTCAATAATAGTTCTCGTTAATACGTTGATACTTTGAAATTTTTAAAAGGAAACAATTGTAATATTTTATACAAAAAGAAAAAAAAATATATATATATATATCTTATTCGATTACCATTGTCCTGTAATCTTGTTATTGAAATTCCTAAGAACAAACAATAATAATTTTATGCAATATATACGTAGAAGATGTGTGTGTGTGTGTGTTCGTGCACTTACGCGTTACGATCTCATATTGTACACACATAAACCTCATTCGATTAATATAGGCGAGATTGCAATATACGCAAATGCATCCTCGTAATCTTATTAGAGTACGCATGACACTGTTTCCTAATGATCATGTACCTACGTTAATAATGACGTGCTTTGAACGACTATGTAATGCATATTCTCTAATGTTACTAATTACTTAAGTATATATACATATGTGTATGTGTGTGTATGCATATATGGATAATATTTATAATTATCTCTGAATTATTATTCTTTTTTTTTTTTTTTCTTCTTATTTAACGTTCATTCTTTTAGCATCGGTCCGAACGAAATTAATTCCGTATAAAGTCTTTTTCTTTGTTTTTTTTCCTCTCTTTCTTTTTTTTTTTTCTTTCCTTTTCCTGTGGGAAAACTTCCTATCGTCCGCACCTGTCGCTTTGGCGCGACATTTCGAATCGTATTATCCTTTCGATACGTGTGCCTCCACGAAACCTTCCAAGAGAGAATGCATTTTCTCACTCATCGTTCGTTCATCGTTTCAAAAGCTTCCGAGAGTGAGAGAAAGAAAGAGAGAGAGAGAATGTGTGTGTGAGAGGCTGTATCGAGGTCAAAACGTTGATCGACGTTAACAATGTTTACGTCACTTTTCAGGTTTCGATCTCACCTAACCTTATCTCTCACTTCTTCGATTTCCAAACGAAATATATATATATATATATTTATAGAGAGAGAAAAAGAGAATACATGTATATCTGTATTCATTAGTAAGAATTACGTTAATGTAACCGATCGATAAGAAGGCATACATTCAAAACATAATATTCAAATCCGATTTAATGGGGAATTGTCGTAGATCGGAATCACGAAAAGCTTTTAGTTCCTTATCGGATCAATACGTATATAAATATATATCTATTTATGTATGTTTGTACATGTATAAAGAGAGAGAGAGAGAGAGAGAGAGAGAGAGAGAGAGAGAGAGAGAGAGAGAGAGAGAGAGAGAGAGAGAGAGAGAGAGAGAGAGAGAGAGAGAGAGAGAGAGATAAATTGATAGAGATAAAATAAGTGAATAACATAGTGTTGAGATTATAAATGATCAAATGTTTAATACGAAGAGAGAGAGAGGGGGAGGGGGGAGGTAGGAGCGGCGAACGGGCCTCGCCATTTTCAATTAAATCGCGCTTGGCAAGAGCAATAGGGAGAATAAATTCAATTAGTTCTGGCATGAATTCTATAAAAAAAAAAATATAAGAAGAGAAAAAAAATAAAAGAAAAGACAAAAAAAAATAGAAAGAAGAAGATTGATTCCTTTGGAAGATTTCCATTCCCCTCCCCTCCCCCTTCTTTTTCTCTTTTTTTTTGTCCAAGTAACTAACGATTCATTCAAGGACCCGCCATCGTAATATATTGAAATCCTTAAAGAGTATGCCCAATGAAAAAGTCAGTTCGCATGAGTCGATGGGCACTTTGTGGTTTCAACGTCGCATTTATTCGGATTCGAATTAATTGAAAAAGTTATTGGAATGAATTTTCGATAAAAGGAAAAGAGGGATGAAGGTAGATAGATAGATAGAGAGAGAGGGGGGGGAGGGAGGGAGAAGTTTTCTAACTTATCGATCGAGTCGTTCGTTATATTCCTTTTAGATCGATCGATCGGTCGATCGATATAAATTCGAATTAGAAATTCTTGTCGAATACGAAATTTGTCGACAATTTTTCTTTTTTCCCCTCTTTTCCTTTCCTAAATTGATTGGTCCGTTTTCTTCCTTTTCTTCTTTCTTCTTCTTCTCCTTTTTTTTCTTTTTTCTTTGATAGAAAATAATTGAATTGATTATCCACGAGTTCCGTTTATTTATCGCTTCATTTTCTTTAATTACTGAACACGACCGAAAAGGGTTTATTGCGCGGGCAATGAAGGAGGAAGGAAGAATAATGCGATAAAAATGATATTAACGAGGCTGCGAGACGCAAATTAACGGTCCAAAAGGGATGAGCGGGAGGGCATGGGGCAGGGGGCACATCTGTAATAGCTAAACTCGTTTGGATTATAAACGTGTAAAAAACGATGTTTCACATCTTAGTGGTATATAAAACGCAGGGTGGAAACTACCCCATCTCTCTACCCGTGATTAAAGGAGTAATAATTATTAATTGAATTTATCGATCGTATGAAATTATCTGGTGAAAGGATGATAAACGATAAATGGCGGCGGGGTGCGTTGCGGGAAGAATAATAAATATGAATTAATGCGTAATATGGAGATTAAACAAAAGGAAACGTCACGGTCTATTATTAAATCGGGATTGACTATCGAGATCGTATATTAATGAAAATTAAAAGAAAAAAAAAAAAAAGACGAACAGAATAGTTTGCTATTTGTAATCAAACGATCAAGTAAATTTTACGAACTAACGAACCATGGATAACGAACATTCGTAATTCCATATATGTATATATATATATATATATATATATATATATATATATATATATATGTAACTCGTATTCCAAACCTAACCTTAAATTCAAAATTGTTCGTTAACGTAATTATGCATGTTTGTTCTTGGAGGGGAAAAAAAGATGAAAAAATGGATAGACGGATAGATAGATTTGTAGGTAGACAAAAAAGAGAGAGAGAAAGAGAAAGACGGTATTTATCTTACATACATACATACATACATACATACATACATACATATATATATATATATATAAGATCGTTGCTGTCCTGTTACGTACAAAACGATGTAATTTCTTCATATCATAAATTACCTCGATAATGTTCGCGAGTAGTACTTGGCAAAAGCAAAAAATACGTCTACGTAGTACGACGTAAGTAAGTACGTATATAACAACGTACGTACCTACGTATCCTATCTATGTATGTACGTACGTACGTACGTATGTATGTATAAACGGAAGTACGTAAAATAGAAAGAAAATACTTAGGAAATTTGTTCGTTTTGAAAGAAAAATATTCACCAGTCGTTTTCACGTTTTATAAAAGTCATAAATATACTTTCGACAAAACTAGTAAGGAGTGTGTGGTTGTAGGTAGTGTAAGAGCGAGTAAATAAATACGTACGTGTAAATATATATATATATATATATATATATATATATATATATATATGAATGTATATACGTTGTATGTATGATGTATATATGTTGAATTGAGTTCTTTCTCTTTTGAGAACTTTTCTAGCGTTCCAATTGGTCAGAAATGAAAGTTTCTACGTACATACATACGTACGTAAATACATACAATATATATATATATATATATATATATATATATATATATATATCACAGAAAGAATTTCGTTTATCGTTCGAACCAGAAAGAAACATGTTAACCAAAAATAAACGTTAAAAATTCAACGGTGAACGATACAAAGAAAGATAGATAGAGAGAAAGAGAGAGAGAGAGAGAGAGAGAGAGAGAGAGAGAGAGAGAGCGAAAATCTAGAGAATGTCATTTATAGAGAACCTATGGCGGGAAATTCAAAGGACCTTAAAGGACCCTATAGGAGTACGTGTCGCTCGATATCGAAGGAATCGAATTCCGTGATAGAGAGAGAAAACACACACACACACACACACACACACACACAGAGAGAGAGAGAGAGAGAGAGAGAGAGAGAGAGAGAGAGAGAGAGAGAGAGAGAGAGAGAGAGAGAGAGAGAGAGAGAGAGAGTGAACTTTGTTCGTACTCGCTTCGATAGCCGTCGTTTCCCGTTAATTGGCAGTAACGGATACGACAAAAGCATGAACGTTCCACGACAGGAAACAAAGGACGATGAGGGACAGGGAAAGGGTTGAGAGTAGCGTTGGGAACGCGGGGTAGTGTAGAGTTTTGAAGTACGACGTTGAGGGGGGAAGGGCAGGCAGTAGCACCCAACTGGTTTCCACCAGCGAAAAGAAAAGCTCTCTCTCTCTCTCTCTCTCTCTCTCTCTCTCTCTCTTTTTCTACTCGTTCGTTCTAGTCGCTGCCAATTAACAATAGCAAGTACTGTATAAGAGAAAAGGAGAGAAAGAGAAAGAGAAAGAGAGAGACAGATATATATATATATATATATATATATATATATATATATATATATAGAGTATTACCATCTCTTTTCTCCCTTTCTCCCTCTCTCCCTCTCCCTCTCTCTCTCTTCTTTTCTCCTCTTTTCTCTTCTTTTTTCTTCGTTTTTGTCCCCTCTACGTTCTTCTAATTTGCTCGGAGATTTAACTGCAGCACCGCTTCTACTTTCTCGAGTGAAAACTCGACGACTACTAGCATAAGCGATTTCGAGTTTTCCTTTTCTGTTTCGTTTCTGTCCTTGCTATGAGAAAAAATGTATGTTTGTGTGTGTACGGTTTTTGTGTCTGTCATATGATCATTTATGGATTTGTGTGTATATATGTGTGCGTGCGTGTATCCAAATTAACGAAACGATCGAAAAAAGTGAGGTTAATATTCACGATTTTAAAAAGCTCTCGTATATGTATTATATTATTAATTCTAAAAACTCCGTTCACGTGTTATTATTAAAAACTTTTTACTTACACTTACACACACATACACGCACGCACGCACAATTTTTTTTTGTATTCTATGTGAATTATATTAAATATGAAAATTTTATATTAATTAAAACCTGGCATAATACAAATACCTCGTTACGTTATGGTTCGGCCAATTAGTCATGTCGGAAATTGTAATATTTTTTTTATTTCGTATCTATAAAAATATATATACATACATACATACATACATACATATATATATGTGTAAATTGTAATATAATAAATGTTATTATTATAACGATCGACGTTGAAAAGTTTCGATAAAAAAAAAATAAATAAAAAAGAGAAACATCATTTATTTAAATATATATACAATATATATAATTTCAATGATAATTTACCAATCAAGTCCACATATACATACGATCTAACATATTCATTTTGTATCAACGTAGAAATATATATCGACGAACATACGAAGAATATCAGAATTTCATCGAACTCCGACTATCATATATATATATATATATAAAATTTTAATGAAAAGATATTTACATATATATGACTGACGAGATTGAAAGAAGGACCAAAAAAAAAACTAAAGAAATAAAGAACGTACGTACGTAGTCGATTGGTCAATATTTTTATCCATCGAAGTGTTTGTATAAAATTTCTTTCAACGAGTATACTACATTTACGACGACGTAAAATAACGTACATTATTTTGCAATGTACACACACACACACACACAAATACACGAAAAATTTCTTTTTCGTCCTTTCATTCCCTTTATCTTCACCATCTGTTAGATTTTTCGTGCGCGCAGATTTCATGCGTTCACGAAAGGATGAATCCACAAAGTTTCTTTACTTTCGCCTTGTAAAAGATAGAGAGACAGAAAGAGAGACGGTCACAGACAGAAACAGAGGGACAGAGAAAGAGAGAGAGAGAAAGAGAAAGAAGAGCTTTGGAAGCTTCTCGAAAGTTTTCATCCTTTGTCAAGGAGGGAGAAAGAAAGCTCGAGAAAATTGCTCCATTGTTCGGTTCTATGTTACGATGCGATAGCCGTGGGTGCCGGGTCAAATGGTTAAACCACTGTGATCAATTTTCACCAGTGAAAATTTCTCTTGAGAATGTATATATATATATATATATATATATACATACATATGTATATTTCTCTATCTCTCTTTCATTTTACACTTACCATTTACTTCCTCTTCTACAAACGACCATTTTTAAATCACGTGGTTATTTGAACCATCTGGGAGGAGGGGAAGAGGGAGAGAGGGTCCGGAAAATTTAACCTCCTCCTCCTCCTCCTCCTCATCCGCCACTACCTAACCTCTTTTTCCACGACGTACTTGTGTGTTATTGCCATTCCCTAAGGCCAAAAACGACGACGTACATACGTACACACATGCATATATACATTATATACATTACATACATACATACATACATACATACATATTATACATACATACGTCACAAAAATCGTCTCTTGTTCCCCACTTAGGTGCCACGATCTTGCAAATTCCTTGTCATATGAAATTCGGTGAAATTCGTAAAATATATAATGCCGACGTACAGATACCACTTTTACTATATTCTCGTTAACTAGATCTATCTCTTTCTCCTTTTCTCTCTGTCTGTCTGTCTTCTCTATCGTTCTAAAATAGTAAAACGTTAACGCTTTTCAACTATTCTGCCCTCAGTCGTAATACTCTTCTCCGCGTTCTAGATTAAAGTGAGATCCACCGTCGCCCGCGCCGATCTCTCGACGAACGTGTTTACGCTTCCCTCAACCCTCCCCCCACCACTCCTATCTCCCCACTACCTCGTTTTATCTCTACGCCTCTACCTATCATTTCTCTCTTTGTCCTTCTTTATCTCTACGCGAGCTATGATATTTTGCTTACAGATTTAATACATCATCCTTAACCTCTTCAAGGACGTCTCACAGTGACAACCTGACGCTTACGTTATTTATACACGTATCGTTGATTACGAAAGCTGTCATAAGTCATTTGATTTGTCGCGCATCGTAGGAAAATGTTTTTTCTTTTAATAATGATCGACGCAACGAGAAAACCGAACGATAAAAGTATTTCGTAACGATAACAAAAAATATATATATGTGTGGTGTACATGTATATATATATACGATTTAGCACGCGTACGTACGTACGTATGTTTTTTTTACTAAATTAATTATTACTTTCATTGGGAAGAAGAAAATAAAATTGATATTGATTTTCTATGAGAATAGAAACTTTCTCGTGCGTCAACACTGATAATGGCTTTGTTCGATGGTAAAAATGTTTTTCTCATTTTTTTCCCCCTTCACTTTGAAAAAGTTATCCCTTAAGAAAGGATTAAAATTAATTATTTTTATCGGCTTTGAAAGATTCCGAAGTTAAACGGGAAGAAAAATAATGTGAGAAAGTTTCGAATTTCTTAATTTAAAAATTTTGAGAACGGTTTCAAGTCCGACAGTCTATATGTATATATATATATATATATATATAGGTCAGATATAATTTTATAATGCACCACCAATGTACGTATTTTAAAATTACGTCCGTCTATTTTATTTTTTCTTTTTTTTTTTTTTTTTTTTTTTTTTTCATTGGCCGAACCAGTCGAATATTTTATATAGGCCAATGATAATCTTTCAAAAATAACCTACGACGACAACGTGGAAATGCATCTATTTTTTTTTCATTGGCTTATCGAATCGAATTCCGACGTTTCTATTGGCCGATCATACGTTCAGATCGGAACATCATTTGTTTTTAGATCGAAATTTCGTTTCATGCAATGAAGTTAAGCGAATATCAATTATCCGTATACGTGAATGCTCGCGCACGCGTGTGGACTGTGTCGTGTGTGTCGTCCGTATTAAAAGATATTTAATAACGATTAATTAATAATAATAATTAACCGTTCAACATTTTCAAATATATTTCTACGCAAAGTTTTCCGTTTAATCGAGCGAACTAATGAAATACAATTGAATTATGTTCCTTTTAACGAGGGAATATTTGTGCCCGGTGGTATATCATCGAACAAAATGGCGGCATGTTTTGGTAGGAGGTTGAACGAAAGTTCAGTGAGAGAAAGAGAGAGAAAAAGAAAAAAGAAAAAAGAAAAATCGAATATTTACAGGATAAATCGTCGAAAAAGTGAGATCCAACTGACAAGAGATTTGATTTATGCGTGCGTTCGTAGTTGTGAAAAATCCGTGAAAATTGTACGTCCCGTTTCTCTTCCCTCCTTCCACCTTGTATTTCTAACCTTCTCTCTCTCGTTCCTCCTCACTCTGTCATTCCCTGTCTTTCTCTGTCTCTCTCTCTCTCTATACATATATACATATATATCTCTTTCTCTCTTTTTCTCTTTGCTTTGAGCGACGAGCGTGAAATTTCATCTCTGAATCCGCCTACGGAGATTTGCCGGTGATTCTATTCATGATCGAAATCTGCTCGTAAATATTGTTCGAGAATCGTTAAAACATGTTGCTGCATTTTCATTTCTTTTCTGTTTTCTCTCTCTCTCTCTCTTTTACTTTTCTATTTGTCCGTCTCCTTTTCTTTTCTCTATCTTCTTTTCCAAGCGTTGAAAAAACAAAAACGAAATCTTATGAAATTGCATCGATTCCGATCGCATTCGATAATTTCGTAATCTTCGATATTACACTGCAGATGACGCCTTGATCAAGGCTTCAAATTGCGAATCGAAGAAACGCGTTCGATCGTCATGTGACTCGATAACCAAAAGTTCGTGAAAAGAAGAAAGTAATAATAATAAGAAGAAGAAACGAATGGAAAAAAGAAAGGAACAAAGGAGAAGAAGAAGAAGAAGAAGAAGAAGAAGAAAAGAAGTGGATATTAAACGCATCCGATTGGATCGAATCACTGAACAATTTTTCTCTCCCCATCGATCGAAACGAGGTTATCGTTATTATTTTAAAAAATACGAAATTCACTTCTTAATACACACACACACACACATATATATATTTATATTTATATAATAAGCTTATTCTCGAGAGAGTAGTAATATTTTTTACGTTCTTTTTTATTTTCATTTTATTATATACCCACTCTCTCTCTCTCTCTCTCTCTCTCTCTCTCTCTCTCTCTCTCTCTCTCTCTCACTCTCTCTCTATCTTTCTTTCTTCGAGCTTAAGAGAAAATTTTCGAAAAGATAATACCATTTTAGATGTCGATCGGCAATTTTAAAGAAAATAACTACTTTTTTTTTTTAACTATGACGACGACGGCGACGATGACGAGGACGATTTCTCGTCGCTATCTAACAACCTCGAGAATTCTAACCTTTTATTTTCACGACAATAGATACCTTACGAAGCTAGATCTAGGTTAGGAAACGGTGGAGAGGGATGAAAGAAAAAAGAAAAATGACGATAATAATAAGGGAATACAAATAAAAGTAAAAAGATTGAAAAAAGACAAAAAAAAAAATATGTATCGAGTAACGAGATCAGATAGTCGAAGCGTTAATGAAAAATTTTGGATAAATCGAGTCAATATAACGACCTAATGGATATCTCGTATCGTAGACGATGTTAAACGTTGGATAACTCTCTCTCACTCTCTCGTCATCTATATCTATCTGTACATCCATCAATCCTATCTTTATCTCTTTTCCTTTTACTAAGCGAATTTAATATCCCAAAGCATAAGGAGGTAACTACAGATATATATATATATATATATGTATATACCTGAATTCGCCAATCGCTTTCGATCGTACGAAAACTTCTCCCATTTGAAAAGATCTATATATATCCATATATATATATATATATATATATATATATATTTATATACACACATATACAGACATACGGACGTACATACATAGCATATGGTTCCATTTATATGTCGTGCGTATCTCCGTGTGTATACGTGTGTATGTTTAGTACATATATATAGTATATATAGTTGTATATATGTATATATATAGTAAGGGTAAAACTCGGCAATGAATTTTCTTCGATCACGGAAGGGTGCTTCATCATTCGAACTTCGGATCCGTGTTACGAATATTAAAAAAAGAAGAAAAAAGAATAAAGATTAATAATAATAATAATAAAAACATACTAATAATAAATAGTAATAATAAGGTAGTGTCAGATACGCGTGTGTGTTTTTTTATCTTCCTTAAAGACTCTCTCCGTAAAGTGAGAGTAGGATAATGCAAAAAGAAAAGGAAGGTGGGGGAGGAGAGAGAGAGAGAGAGAGAGAGAGAGAGAGAGAGAGAGAGAGAGAGAGAGAGAGAGAGAGAGAGAGAGAGAGACGACAATTAATAATATTAAATTTTTAGAATCGGTCAGCAGGAATAATTTTATAACGCGAAGCTCGGTCTTTAACGAACCGAGCTTTTGCCATCTCTCTATCTCTATCTATCTTTATCTATCTATCTTTATCCATCTATTTTTCTCTTTCTATCTTTCTGTATATATATATATATATATATTTCTCTATCTCGTTTCTTTTTTTTTCTCTTTCATTTTGTCTTTTTCCCTCTAAGGGAGTCGCAATTAACGCCTCACAAGGCGTCCAACGAATTAAATCTTTAAAGAGGGCAAAGTGACAGTCTCTCTCTCTCTCTCTCTCTCTCTCTCTCGAGCGCACGTCCTTCGCATCCTTCTCGTGAATAGGATCATGCAGATATTCGTCTTTCCTTTTTTTTTTCCGACATTTGTCCTTCGTAACTTATCACCAATTAACTCCTACACCCTTCACCATACTTTGTTATATACTGCGATAAGAGAGAAAAGCTAGGAGAAGGTGGAGAAGAAGGAACGGAAAAAAAAAGAAGAAAAAAATACAGGAAAAAAAAAAAAGAAAAAGAAACCAGTGATTCATTCATCAGGTTCATTCATCCGTTCATTATTTTCTTTATTTTCTCTCTCTCTCTCTCTCTCTCTCTCTCTCTCTCTCTTTCTCTCTCTCTTGTTCGTATTTTTAATTATTATTTCAGTCAAGTCATCTGCTTTTTGACAGAAAGTAAAATGAAAAGGAAAAAAAAAAAAAATATAAATTCATGAATCTCCGAATTCGTCCCTTTTATATTCCTTTCTTTTTCTCTCTTACGAAATTGTTTAAATTAAATTGAAAGGAAAAAAGAGAGAGAGAGAGATAAAGTGGAATTCGAATTCCTTTATATTTTCCTTCTCCTTTTTCATCAACATTGCAATACTTAATTCAAGTTTTCTTGTTAGGTAGATAATTTAAAGAAAAAGAAATTGGGAAGAAAGAAAGATGAGAGATGAGTATGAAACAAAGAGAAGAAGAAAGAATGAACGAATTCCAATCCGCATTTCTTTGTACCTTCCAATATAATAATTCAACCTCAAATTATAATAATAAGAAATCTTAAATTATAATTTTAAAAAATGTATATATATATATATACATCCGTTTTTATTTATTTATCCTTTCAGCAGGATACGCAGCTTATTTTTTTTTTCTTTTTTTTAACTTTAATTAGAAAATAAAAATGGATATGAAAAAAAGAAAATTACGATCAAGATCACTTCGATCATGTACTTTTTCTTTTTCTTCTTTTCTTTTACTTTTTCCTTCAAGCGTGATAACTAACGTCTGCCGTAATAAGCAAGAAATTCGATAGAGCTTTTTAGAGTATCTTAAAAATAAAAAAAAAATTAGCGCAGCTCTCTGCCCTCAATCCAACGTCTTCTTACTTTTTCTTTATACCTTTTACCCTTTTCATTTTCTTTTTCTTTCTCTTTTCTTTTTTCATTTTCTTTAAAGGATAAACACGTTTGATGCACGTGTTCCACGAAGACGACAAGGCAATAATGTTAGCCAATTTATTTATTTTTTTTTTTTATTTACTTATTTACTTATTTACTTTTATCTTTTTCTATTTCTCTTTTTCTCTCTCTTTCTCTCTCTCTCTCTCTCTCTCTCTCTCTCTCTCTCTCTCTCTCTTTTTTTTTTTTTTTGATAAGATCCTTCAAAGGTACATAGCATATTTATTATGCGATAATTGTAACTATACGTCTACGACGAGTATGCAGGGTAAAGAAGAACGAGAAAATTAAAAATTAAAAAATAAAATCAAATCAAATCAAATCAAAAGAAAAATACTTGTCTTCGTGCTTTTTTAAACGTGTGCCCGACGTTAAATAAATACGTGCGTACGCTTTACGTTTTTTCCATTTAAATTTCGTAGGCGAATTCATATCGAGGATAGAAAGAGACAGGGATAATTTTTTACGGTAACGAGCTACTCGCGGTTTAGTTCTAATCTCGGGGAATTAAAGCGTTTTATTTGGGTACATCGTACGAGCCACGATTGGATACGTACATACATGAATATGCATATTCGTCGGTGTCTATGTGTCCTTTTTGTTAACGTTTAAAGAGAAATTTTTATATGTAAGAAAATATTACTTTGTTTATTATCATTATTATTATTATTATTTAGGATAGATTTTTATCTTTAACTGCAATATAACTAATGTATAAATGTAATTGTATATTTATACAAAAAAAATTAATGCGTAATTATTAGTATTATTATTATTATTATTATTATTATTATTAATATAATTATTAATTTCGTAATTTTGAATTATGATATATTAATTTTTAACGAGGAATTTGGTTTCTTTGTAAAAAAAAAAAAAAGATACAATCGTACGATCATTCCTTTTATATTAATATTTTCTTTCTTTTCTTTTTATATAAATTACTCTCTCTCTCTCAAAAAAAAAAAAAAAAAAAAAAAAAAAAAAAAAAAAAAGAGATTTACAACGGTTTTAATACTATTTACGATTGTTCAAAGTGACATTAAATATTGATAATTTAGAAAAAAAAGTATCTTAGCGTTAATTACTCGATAAAAATCACTCGTAACTCCGTTGAAATTCTTGGAATATATCCAAATGATCTTCCTCCATTAGCAGGAGAACCCCTGCTGTCCAAATTAACTGAACACTTAACGACAAGTCCGATCTGTATGTCGCAAAATTTTGAAAACACTTGAAAAAAAAAAAAAGACACAAATTATGTCAACTCGCGTAAACGATAATCGGACGTTAAAAAAATTCGTCGATCATTTTAACGCTATTAACGTGTACGACGAAATGAAAATAGAAACTCTCTAGATAATGTAATATTGAAAATTATTAACGTGAAAATATTTCCAGTATTTCTTTTCTTTTTTTTTCTTTTAATATCTTTCTACGAAAATAGTAAGGTTGTCTGATTTTATCGATAAAAAAAAAAAAAAAAAACGGGAAAAAAAGGAGTACGAAAAGATCTTGATGTTACCTTTAGCAATAAAAGATATTCATCTAAGGAAAAAAAAAAAGAATAAAAATATATATATATATATATATTTTTTAATACTAATAAAAAAGATATATACATATTTTTCTTTAACCGTCTATTATTGTTCTCATAAACGAACAAAACAAAAACAATTTTAACGGATACTCCTTAAAAGTTCCAACGTTATTATTTATTTTAATTAATTAAAAAAAAAAAAAAAAAAAAAAAAAAAAAATTAGAGGAACGTCCTCGGCGATACGGATAGAGCACGCAGAAACCTCCCTAAGTTACATATTTCCCGAGCCAATAATGAATCCGATAGAGGGTTTCTAAAACGGAAACGTCGTTACGTAAAAATAAAAACATAAGAAGCGACCCTTTATAAATAATAAAGTAAAACGAAACAAACGACATTGTCGTCGACCCGGAAAGGAAAATCAGAATATCCTTTATGCTTTACTAGCCAACTCCCACCTGGCGCTAGAAAATGATGTTCATCCGTGATTTTCAAGAGAAAATCCGTTTCGAAGGAAAGATTTTTGGGATTAGTACTCGTTGTACGTAGTATACGTAGTGGTAATAGCGATGGTAGTAGTAGCTTTAGATAATAGTGCTAGTAGATATAGTACGAGGTGGTGGTAGTGGTAGTAGATAGTGGATAGTAGTGGTAGACTTTTGTGTTAACAGAGCAGTTAAATTAGCGTGGCACGTATCAAGGATACGAGGCGAGACACAGGGGACCAACTGAAAGGGATTTGGAAAAAGCAACGGTGTGGGGTTAGTAATGCGAAAAAAAAAAGTTGAAAAAAAAATAAAAAGAGAGAGAGAGAGAGAGAAGGAAAGATGAAAAAAAAATAAGAGAGTGTGAGAGAATAAGAAGAAAGTCTATACGAAAGAAAGAAATAGTGATAGTGACTGAGATGGAGATAGAGATAGAGAGAGAGAAAGAGAGAGAGAGAGAGAGAGAGATGGAGAAAGGGGCGAAGAAAAAAAAAAAGGAATCGTTCGTCTTCCCTTAACGGAGAGTCAACTCCGTTCCGTAATGCGCGTTCTTAACGAGAAAGCGCCTCCAGAGAAGAAGTACCACGGCGCCCTATTCATCGAGCTGTTCCACTCAGTTCTCTTATACACACACACACAAACGCACACGCACACAAAAACGTATATATACGTATATATATATATGTGTGTGTGTGTGTGTGTGTGTGCGTACGTACGTATATGTTTTTGTACTTACACATTTATGTATGACATTTTGTGTATATACGTTTGCACGCGCGCATACATATAACTGGCGATATATTAAAGCTTGCCAACGTTGGGAGGGGTAGAGAGGGAAGAGGGGAGGTGGTGGTGGTCGCGGGTCATGTCGCCATCGAGACGTGTGATTTCTCAAAGCCAAAGTCAAAATCCCACGGGTACGACGGATACGTTTTAAGTCGATTTTCCGAACGACCCTTTTTAAACGATACTTCGATATCGTGAAACATAGGTAAAATCGTCCAATGGTTAAGATCGTAAATCGTCGAGGACGTTTTTATTTTTATCTCCTTTCCTTTCATTTTCTTTTTCTTTTTTTCTTCTTCTCTATCGCCACCCACCACACACCCCACCCCCTCTCCCCTGCGATCGATAGTGCAACGATCTCGATTACGGGTAGTCAGATTTTTATCTTCATTTATTTATTTATTTATTTATTTATTTATTTTTTTTTCTTTTTTAATCAACGTTTCCTTCCTCGTCGTGCCCTCGCATTTATCGATCTATCGATCGATGTTATCTGTATCGAGTTTTATTTTTTTTTTTTTATCGTTCGAGCTTTGGGTCTGAAAAAAAAAAAGAGAAATACTGAGAGATCGTTTTATGGGTTCTTTCGGTCCTTTTTTCGAACGTATATACGAGATTGTGAATTAGTATTATTGTCACTATTGTTATTGTTCTTATGGTTATTATTCAGG
>OU964976.1:5432614-5435114 GCA_918808275.2 Dolichovespula sylvestris
ATGATCCATCGTGGATCTATTTTTTTCCTTCTTTTTATTTCTTCTTCTTCTTCTTCTTCTTCTTCTGATATCTATCACTGGTATCTTTTTCACTGGTAACTTGCTTGGATGATGATCGAAAATATCAAACTTTTATCGTCACACTTGGCCTTTCCTTTCTTTTCCACCTTTCATCGTTAAAATCGTTTAATTAATTTTACATGACAACAGAGAATGAGAGAGACAGAGACAGAAAGAGATAGAGAGAGAGTGAGAGAGAGAAAGAGAGAGAATAAAATGTTCTCTAAAAACCTTTGAATTCTAACGTTAGTTAATTTTTATACCTTTCACGTTTTGTCTTCCCTTCTCTTGTCAGTCACTACGAAGGATCTTTCTCGTCCTTCCTTTTTTCTTTTCTTTTCTTTTCCTTTTCTCTTTTCGGCTCTCTGGTTTTACGTCCCCCCCATCCCCCCCCCTTTTTTTTTTTTATTCCTTATACCTTCGTAGAATATTTTTCTTTCCCTTTAGCGAAATCAATTCCACGATATGAGAGAGAAGAAATTTGCTTACGATCAAACGGGATCATTGAAATCTTTAAATCCCTGCCAACGTTTAATCAACTTCCAGTTTCTTTGTTATATTCTCAACTGATCCAATGAGGATGAAATATTATGTACGTCCAATATTATTTCTAATAAATTCGATGATACAGGTAGATAGAGAGAGAGAGAGAGAAAGAAAAAGAGAAAGAGAAAAAGAGAATAAATAAATCGTTCGATCTTTCGGATCTTTCAGATTTTCAAATACCGACAAAGGTTAAATAACATCAAAGTTTCAACCCATCTTATTCTTGTTTTCCTTATCAATGCGAGCTCGAAAAATCTTCTCCCATATTTTTTCCTCTTCTTCTTCCCCTTCCTCTTCATCGTCGTCATATCTCTTTGTCTATCCATCTCGCCTCATACTTATCTCGCGAAATAAATTCTACGATACTTGGTAAAAAAAAAAAAAGAAAAAAAAAGAAAAGAAAGAAAAAATAAGAGACAAATAATCGTGCACGATCTTCGTCATCTTTAAAATCTTCCCCTCCTATTAATGTTACGTTCGTTTTGTACTTTTTTTCATTCATCAATGGAATACGAGAGAGACAACATTTTGTTTTCTCCTTTGATCCTTATCTCTCTCTCTCTCTCTCTCTCTCTCTCTCTCTCTCTCTCTCTCTATAGAGAAATATATATATCTTACACTGTTTCTCGCGAAATAAATTCGACGAATAAAGAGACAAGAGTTAACGGAGAGATCGAGGTTAAGAGAAAAAAATTAAACAAGTGAATCTTTCTCGATCTTCCTCGATCTTCGAAAAAGAAAAAGAAAAAGAGAGAGAAAAAAAAAAAAGAAATCTTCGAGCTACCATGCACGATCTAATAATAATAATAATCTCTTTTTATATCAACTCTTACTACTTTTACGACGTGTATGAGAAAGAAGAAAAAAAAAAAAGATCGTAAAATAAACAAGAAAAACGAACGAATTAATGAACGAACAAACAAAAATCTCTCTCTCTCTCTCTCTATCTCTCTCTCTCTCTCTGTTCCCAACCGATAATGATCTCTCGTTTCGATTACACCTAAACTAAACTAAACTAAACTAAACTAAACTAAACGATCAATTACTTGCGTGAATATTATTTAGAACGTTTCTCGGGGTGTTTGCGTGGCCGTCGATCGATGTGAGAAAATTTGATATCTCAGAAGTTTCTGATATCGCCCAAGTATCTCATCCTCCTCCTCCTCCTCCCCTCCTCCTCCTCTTCTTCTTCCCAAGCCACGTAACGCCGTACCCCTGTACCCCTGTACCCCCTGGTTGCGCGATTTTACGTCTAACGTCGAATCGCGCTTACGTGCATGCAAGCACGCACAGGCGCACGTACGAACGCACACGTACACGATCACACGCGTACAGGCACCGTGTGTGCGAATAAGTGTTTGAAAGAACGGTAAAGCCGAAGGAGAAGGGTGGATGGTTGAGAGGGAGGATGGGTAGATGGGGAGGAGGGGGAGGAGGAGGAGGAGGAGTGAGGGGATAAGCGCGAAGGTGCTTCGTGGGTTATATCGAGGGGGATGATCGGTGGTTGGTTGGTTGGTTGTGGTGATGTTGGTGGTGGCGATGATGATGATGACGACGACGAGGAGGAGGACGATGGTAGCTTAGAAGAGAAATGTGTGTTGGGTAGGTTGTCGCGAGGCCGGTGAGGAACGACGAAGGGGGAGAGCAAGAGGAGGGGGAGGAGGAGGTGGAGGTGGTTGTCGGAGGTTCGTGGAATACGACGGTTTAACGAAAAGGTGGGAGAACACGATGGAAAAGAGAGACAGGTGGTATAGGGCAGGTCGCCGACACCGAACGAGAGAGAGAGAGAGAGAGAGAGATAGATAGAGAGAAAGAGATAGAGAGAGGAAGATAGAGAGAGAGAGAGAGAGAGAGAGAGAGAGAGAGTGGAGCCTTGTGCGTTCTCCTATCTTTC
>OU964976.1:5440114-5455114 GCA_918808275.2 Dolichovespula sylvestris
ATTCAAGGCTTCTTCCCTCTTCGTACACGCTCTAACACTCGCACACACTCACGTACGATCCCACAAAAGGGAAAATAATCGTTTCTAACGCTAACGTTTCTAAAAGATTCCTTTATAGTATAAACTTGTTTGTACTTTCGTACTTTCTATTTTCTTTTTTTCTTTCACTTTTTGTAATCGTAATCTAGGAAGTTATTTTATTTTATTTTTTATTTTACTTGCATTTTTTTTTTTTTATTATAGAACAATACCAACATCGCACAACACTTCAAAACGGCAATATATCGTTTATACCATATGTCAAGGTAAATCGAATTTCATTATATTTTATGTAACACTGCAATGAACATTTCAATTCCTCCGTTCGGTTTTTCGAGAATTTCGTGGAAAAAATATTTGAGAACCACTTTTTTTTCTTACCCCGATCGAACTTAAAGATTGCGCGTATGACGTGCGACGTAAAAAAAAAAAAAATAATAAAACCGAGAAAGAGAAAAAATCATTTTTGCGAGCAAGTATTAAGGTCATTTACGTTATGACTCTTTCTTTTCATTTCTCTCTCTCTCTCTCTCTCTCTCTCTCTCTCTCTCTATCTATCTATCTCTCTATCTCCTTCTTTCTCTTTCTCTCAGCGTTTTCAATTGCAAGCACTATTGTAAACACAGTCGAGTCGACGTTCTCTCTAACATATCCTCGTGCATATCACGTATACGTTACTTGTTTACCGATGCTCATAACGTCGAACTCAGGTAGCAACAATAGCATATAGAATGAGAGAGTCATAATAATGTTGTGTATTCGTCTATGTACGGACTATAATCTCCCAACGTACGACGGGACACATTGCCTTAGGTCAATAATTTGTTACTCTCTCTCTCTCTCTCTCTCTCTCTCTCTATACCCACTTGCTCGCAAGCCTTCCTCGTTCTATAGACAGAACATCGCAAACCTATGAAAATTTATGTTGTTAATGTGCCACATTGAACCCACTTAGTACACTGAACTTTAAACAGGGAACCAATTCTGTTTGTCCGAACGATCTCGCCAAAATCTTTCATCGATTCTCGTAATCCCATCGGGAAAATTTCATTTTCTTACGTCTAAAACTCTATTTCAATTTTTTTTTTTTTTTTTACGCTTGATTCATAATTTTCTTTTCTTCATCTTTAGAAATGTTACATCGTTTAAATTATTTCGTTATATTTAAGTCGTTATCTTACGAGAGATAAGAAAACGAGATCAATGGGAATAAAATTATTTACGAAATCGTTTTTATCGTGACGACATTATTGCATGTGTTTAAATAAATAAACAACAAGATAAGCTTGAAAACGGTGTAACTTTTTTTTCCTCGAGTCTCTGCGACCTTTCGTTCCGCGAGGATTCGATTGAAGGAAGAGATTCAATTTAAAGATTTATTAAAAAAAAAAAAAAAAAAAAAAAATCGATGTTATTCTAACGATATTATTGCATCGTTTAAATAAATGAAGAATGAAATACGCTTGAGTACGGTGGTGTTTTTTTTTTTTCGAGTCTCTACGACTTCTCGTTACGAAAATTCGATCGAAGGAAAAAATTCAATTTAAAAAAAAAAATTATTAACAAAATCGATTTTATTATAACGATATTATTGCAGAGTTCGAATAAATAAAGAATAGAATGCGCTTGAAAACGACGTTTTTTTCGAGTCTCTACGACTTCTCGTTACGAAAATTCGATCGAAGGAAAAAATTCAATTTAAAAAAAAAAATTATTAACAAAATCGATTTTATTATAACGATATTATTGCAGAGTTTGGATGAATAAAGAATAGAATGCGCTTGAAAACGACGTTTTTTTCGAGTCTCTACGACTTCTCGTTACGAAAATTCGATCGAAGGAAAAAATTCAATTTAAAAAAAAAAATTATTAACAAAATCGATTTTATTATAACGATATTATTGCAGAGTTTGGATGAATAAAGAATAGAATGCGCTTGAAAACGACGTTTTTTTCGAGTCTCTACGACTTCTCGTTACGAAAATTCGATCGAAGGAAAAAATTCAATTTAAAAAAAAAAATTATTAACAAAATCGATTTTATTATAACGATATTATTGCAGAGTTTGGATGAATAAAGAATAGAATGCGCTTGAAAACGACGTTTTTTTCGAGTCTCTACGACTTCTCGTTACGAAAATTCGATCGAAGGAAAAAATTCAATTTAAAAAAAAATTATTAACGAAATCGATTTTATTAAAACGATATTATTGCAGAGTTTGGATGAATAAAGAATAGAATGCGCTTGAAAACGACGTTTTTTTCGAGTCTCCACGACTTTTCGTTCGGAAAATATCGTCTTCGAAAGATTTTCATTCATAATTCGTACGGTACAGCTGTTCGTAGTAATCGTAGTAGTAGTAGTAGTAAGGCCAAGTAAATTCTCGGAAATTATATAGGTCAGTGTGTCGCCGAGCTAATTCGAATGAAATTATATAGGTCAGTGGGACATCGCGCGAATCTTTTCCACCGACATGTGCGAATATCTCCGAAACTAAAAATCGTAGAAACTCGAATCGAACGCCATTTTGAAGGGCAAAATTTTCTTCGTTTTTTCTTCCTTCTTTTTTCAACGTATCGTTAACGATCGATTAACAATTCGTTATAAACAATTAAAAAAAAAAAAAAAAAAAAAAATCTCTTACGAAGCGAAATCGTCTTTTATTTTTCGACGAAAAGAGAAACACAGATTTCGACCGACTCATAAAATTTTATTAATTGATGAATAATTGACATAAACAATTTTTTTTTTTTTTTCTATATCGTTAACAACCACGTCTATCGTTCACGTGGATATATTTCCGGGACTAAAAGTCGTAGAGACATGAACCGAATATCATTTTAAAGAGCGAAATTTTCTCTGTTCTCTCGACGCATCGTTGATAATTAATTAACAATTTGTTATAAACAATTTTTATAAACAAATTATTACGAACAAAATTCTTCTTGTTCCGCCGAAAAAAAAAAAGAAATCGGATTGCGACTAATTTAGGAAGTTACGTAAATTGATAAATAATCAATAAACAAGTTGCTCACTCTGCGTCTACTCTGCTTAATTATTTTGAAATTAAAGTGCCATCGTTTTATTTATCGTACGACCTTTGTAAACAAATTTTCTACACATTAGAACAAAATTCTTTCAGATTCCGTGTACACCTATATAGAAACTCTCAGGTAATACTGAATCGATAACAATTTTTAATTAATTAATATAATATTTATAAAAATTAAATGTCGAAATATCAATTACATTAAATGACATGTTCTAACATTCCATTCCGATACCCATTATTTTATATTATTTTATTTTTATATTATACATACGAGGCTGCGTATATTCAATTAATTAGATCGACGTTTAAGTCAATTTGATATATTTCTTTTTTTTTTTTTTTTTTCTTTTAATGAATCAATTAAAACAATCAAAACGTATATAAATATATGTGCAATGCAATGCAATTGAGAGTTACAATTCTTCGTTATTATGAATATTGTCGAATCATGAAGATTTACTTTTCAACGTGAAAATTCGTGGAATTTCAATAATGCTATTTTTCTAAAAAAAAAAAGAGAGAAGATACGATAAGTATACTTTTTGATAACGATTATTAACGTCTAGCTTTTCTCTCTCTCTCTCTCTATCTCTCTGAGACACTCAACGAACAATCCACTTTCCTAGCTCTTTTCGTTGGTGCAAGCGTATATTTAAGTCTCCAGCCTGTTGCATCCTCGATGCCTGGACCTTTACCTTCTCGGAAAGATTTTCTGGCAAGAATCGCGATCATCTTCTTATTTAATCGCATTCTCCTCTCATTGAAAGGCCATTGTTAAACTCGTCCCAACGGATTAATTATCAAAAGCTATACTGCCAGTTAACGAGATAACTTTCATTACCACCATCAAATTTGCCACTTCATTCTGAATGTTTCAATGTTATTCGTATGAAAAAATTATTTCCCTAATGACATTTTTTTTTTTTTTTTTTTTTTTTTTTTTTAAATATAACATACAAAATGCTATCTATAATGTTTGTTCATTGTTGTGTGTAATATCAAAAATATTTTTCTCGATAAAACCATATCAAGATATAAAAATTATCTTTATTTACATGTATATATGTAAATATATATATATATATATATATACGTACTTTCTTTATTCAAATATTTAGATATTTAAATAGCTAACATTTTTTTCATAAATAATATTAGTATTAGTCGACCAAAAACAATTACAAAACAATCTGCCCAATTTAAATTGAATCATATATTAATTCGATCGACATTCGATATACTTCCTTCGATCATAGTTAATCCCACCCCTCCTCTCCCCAAGTCGTTAAGAGTCGTTTCAAGCACGTTTAATCGAATTCCGATGTTCAACGAAATGAAAAGTAAACGTTGTAATTACTAAAATGGTTCGAATTGATATCGACGAAAAACAAGAAAAAAAAAAAAAAAAGAAATGTCGAACGATTTCAATTGAATCCTTTCTACTCGCGTGATTGCCGGTAATTAAAAGAGTTCGTTGAAACGTCAAATCTTAATTTTTTGAATAGAAAACCCATAGGACTCTCTCGTAACTCCTTCGCGTTTTCATTCGGTCGAAAGGAACTTGAACAGTTAAATTTTTGATAAACGTCGAAACTGATTACTCATACGAATACATAAAAAATGTATTTATATATATATACATATATATACATGCATATAAATAATATAAACATGATCGATATTATATAAAATGTACGTAATTGGAAATATCTACGTGTACATTATATATATATATATATATAATAATAATAATAATAACGTTTTCGATAAAAGATTCACATGATTAATTTAATATATTTAATGAAAATAAAAAAAAAAAAAGAATCTAACTACGAGAACGTTCGCGTTACGTTATTAGACAAGGTAGTATTATTGGACGATGTAATGACCTTTTTGAATGAAACGTGAGTGATTCGCTTGACGTTAAAAAAAAAAAAAAAAAAAAAAAAAAAGAAAAAAAAACGAAAAAAGAAAATAGAAAAACAATTAATTCTGACCCATTTGAAATCAATTAGAATACAATGTATAGTATAATTACATGTGTCGGAAAATTTTCTACGATATATTTAATTAAAATCGTACGGCCTGTATTTAATTTTAAAAGGATATCGAAGCACGCGTGTGCGACGTAATGAAGTTCGAAGTAGAGAACATGCGAATGTTCACGTAATACATGAAAAAACAAAAATAAATAAATAAATAAATAAATAAATACATTACGTATGCATTGAGATAGACATTGACGTTTCTCTTTTTTTTTTTTTTATTCCTTATACTCCGTTATAAATTAATTATTATACGTCGATTTTTAACGTAAAAGCGACTCGAACCATTGCAAATCGTCGTATTTACGTCTCTCGGCGAACGTTAATCGGCGGATTTACATTTTGCACGTGCGACGACGTAGCTTTTTGGTAATTTTACCGTCCTCTCTTGGAAAAAGGATAAACGAAAAAAAAATAAATAAATAAAAAATAAAAAAGAGCAACGAACGAGAAGAAAAACAAGAAATAGGAGGAGGGAATTTATACGATACGCTCGTTTGATCCGCGGTTCGCGTCCGCATGGTTTGTTGCTAAGCAACACGTAACCAACGTAGATGAATGCTCGCACTTCGTTGAATGATGCATTTGCATAGGATTCACGTATATTTGTGTGTGTGTGTGTGTGTGTGCATTTTTGTCTGTGTTTGTGTTTGTGTCAAGTGTCTGTATGTATTTACGTGTGCCTGTGTACGCGTGTACATCAAACTCGTCTTTCCTACGAGCGATAAAAGATAACACTACCGAGAGAGAGAGAGAGAGAGAGAGAGAGAGAGAGAGAGAGAGAGAGAGAGAGATCCGTCGATGTTTTAAAAGTCTTTCTAGATATTTTTATTTCTTTTTTTCTCTCTCTCTCTCTCCCCTTTTCTTCCATTCTTCTTCGTCTTCATTCAACCTCGTTTATTTTGTTCCTTCTCTTCTCTTCTTTTCCTTTGTAAATTTATTTTTACAATACTTGATTAATAACAAGAACGTTACACGTTGTCTCGTCATCCTCTACGTGTCAAATCGATGAACGCGAACGAACGTTTCCTATTCTCTCGAATATTTCTCGCGTCGATTGGAATACAAAAATAGATAAAATAAAAACGAGCTGACGGTGAAGAGAGAGAGAGAGAGAGGGAAAAAAGTAAAAGAGAGAGAGAGAGAGAGAGAACAACGTTTAATCGAAAGGCGCGAGGTGAATATATAAAAAAAAATTTATTCATTACAGTGTTCCGTTCGATACGCGTTCTGCATATAGTTAAGGTCATTGGAAATTTTTTTTTTTAATTTTTATATATATATATGTGTGTGTTCGTACATGTCTTCGACAATAAAATAATATTGTTTGGGGTATTGTTAAAATAATATTGTTTGGGAATGAGATTCGCCATTCCAAATATCCGTCGTTTATAAAGTTTACCTGTTCGTTTTTTTCTTTTTTTTTTTTTTTTTTTGTACGACACTAAACGAAAGTTCAATCATTATAATTACCACTTTGTTAATTCGATCATCGAACATAATCTCCTTTAAATTATATAGATCGGAAATTACGGATAGTATCCCATATAAAGTATCCCAAAGTCGGATTTTCTCTTTGATTACCGTTAATATTAAAAAAAAAAAAAAAAAAAAAAAAAAATGAACTTTTACATTCGTTGGCATGTATTAATATTAATTAAATTATTGAATTAATTTCCAATTGTCATTATCATATTAAACGCATATACGTAACGTGTATCGATACGAGACGAAATAAATAATTAAAAAAAAAAAAAAAAAAAAAAAAAAAAAAAAAAAAAAAAAAAAAAAAATCTCACGTCGGTCAATCCTTGAAAAAAGAAAGACAAAGTTTAGGCTACGTATCGTAACAGTCATCGTTACATTACATGCAGTTAGTTTCACATTAATTTCTCTTTCTTCTTTCTCTTCCTTTCCTTTTCTTATCTCCACTTATTCTATTTCTGTCTTTTCCTTTTTTTTTTTTTTTTTCCCCATCCGTCCCATGTAAAACCCTATTATCACGTACATGTATACGTACATACGTAGATACATCGATACTTCGATATTTTTTTCTTTTTTTTTTTTTTTTTTTTACGAAGACGTTATCGCATTAATAGAAGGTTTTACATTGGAAAAATTTATAGACAGAGCGATAAGCCCTTCTCTCTCTCTCATTTCATTTCATTTCATTTTATTTCATTTCATTTCATTTCATTTCATTTCTTCTCTTCTCTCTCTATTTTTTTTTTCTTTCCTTGTTTTTTATTTTCCTCCTCCTCATCCTCATTCCTTTTAACCCTCTTTCTTCCACATATTTCACCACGTATTTCAATCTAAAGGAAACTCATCGTCGTCCTCGTCGTCATAGTAGTCGTCGTTTCCTCGTTGTTGAACGTCGAGCATGCATCTTCATAATTACAACGACGTGAAAAATAATCCGGAATGTATCAATTGTAGTTGGGAATGAATGGGATACACGAGGCGCGGCTAAAGGGTTATCCTCGAGAAAGAAATATCGTAGAAAAGAGAGAGAGAGAGAGAGAGAGAGAGAGAGAGAGAGAGAGAGAGAGAGAGAGAGAGAGAGAGAGAGAAAGAGACGTCGATCGATACGAAATGACGAACGCTTTCGAAACTTACGCTTATCTTAGCTTTCATTCTTACGGATTTTATTGTCTTACTTATATCGTAACGTAAATTACGTCTCGTCGAAATTTCATTGACACCTTCAATGATAATGAAAATCTTGAAATCGTAATTGAAAAAAAAAAAAAAAAGAAAAAGAAAAGAAATTTTATTGAATTAATTACTCGAGGAAAGAAATCGATTATGACAAATTAATTAACGATCGATGATACACTTGAGAATGTATTTAGGATATTGTCGTTTATTTAATTGGATCTTTTGCCGGCCCTTGCGTATCTCTCGCAATTCTTCAATATCTAATAATGATGATGATGATGATGATGATGATGATGATGATGATGATAATGATGATGACGACGATGATGATAAGAAGAGATTTTATTTATATTACCAATAATGATGATGATAATAATAATTATAAAATAATAATAAAAAAAAAAAAAAAAGAAAGGAAAAAAAATAATAGCGAACGAACGAACCAACGAACGAAGTTAAAATTAGCCGATTGATCGATTAAACAATCTTTTTTTTATCTATATTTCTTTCTTTCTGTTTATATATGTATATATATATATATATTTTTTTTTTTTCGAACAAATTAATCCGTTCTACATCCATCGAATATTTCATTGATTAAATATTCGGCCAATTATTTCGATCATATAATAACATGATTATTCGTCTTAATTTGATGATACCTTCAATTGATTAATTTAAAATCGTATGTACGTTCAATCGAAACTCGTAACGCGAAAATAAAGATTAATCCGTGCTCCTTTTAATTGTTCCGTTCGTTCGGCGACGAGTTGAAAATAAAAAATAAAAAGAATAAATAAATAAATAAATAAGACAACGGAGAGAGGAGAAAAATGGAAGAAAAGAGAAAAACAAAATGAAAAAAAAAAAAAAAAAAGAAAAAAATAATAAATGGGAGGTGACGCGAACGTTGCGGCAATGAAATATTTCGTGCGGGCGAATATTCGATGACGTTCGATCGTGTTTCGTTATAAATGACACATCCTTTCGTCACGTTTTTATTTACCTTACGAAAAAAAAGTCGTAGGGAAAAAAATGAAGAGAGAGAGAGAGAGAGGGGGGGGGGAGGGAGAAAAAAAGGGAAAGAAAAACATTTTTACGCGACGTAAATTTATGATTTCGTGTAAATTTTTTTTTACGCATACATACATACATACATACATACGCTCTCTCTCTCTCTCTCTCCCGCGTACGCTCTCGCTCTTTCTTTTTCGAAATGATCGTGCTGAGTCAACGACTTTTAATCGCCTACTTCGACTTTTAAATCTTCGTAGAAAGTTTACGAACGAGATTTATCACGTGCGCGATTCCTTTCGATTTGCATCGAAACTTTATATGCAAACGTCGAGGGACGTTTTTTTTTTATTTATTTATTTAATTTTTCTTTTTTTTTTTTTCTTTTTTTTTTTTAAATCATATTTCAAACACAATCGAAAGAAAAAAAAAAAAAGAAAAAGAAAAGAAACGAATGACGAGAAAGAAAGGAAGCGAAAATGAAAATAGAAATAAAAATAAAAAAAAAAAATAAAATACTTATAAATCTGGTCCTTAAATCGATATTGCGTCGCGTAATCGATATTCTCCGATTCCTCCTTCCCACCCCGCCCTCCCCTCTCGATCAGTTATACGATCTTACTTTTATCTAGATTCCGCAAGATGCCTTTTGATGCGTTTAACTTTCATACAGTCTCAGGAAATTAAATTACACGTTAGATTCTAGAATGAGTAATGCAGAAAGAGAGACAGAAACGCAGACGGAGAGATAAAGAAAGACAGAGAGATAGAAATAGAGAGACAGATATATATATATATATATATATATACATAGAGAGGGAGAGAGGGAGAGAGAGAGAGAGAGACGGGTAACGGGAAGTCAAAGGTCACATAGAGCTCTTGGTCGACATTTCCCTACGGAGAATCGATCCCTCTACCTTTACATCCAACCAAGTAATTTCAATATTCCAATTGTTTCACTACGTTTATCTTTAAAGATGGACAGCGGGTTATATGTAACTCTATTCCTCTTTCTAAAACCATGATTTATCTATTTTTGTCCGTCTCTATATTTAATAATATCACAAAGGTATGGAGATGTGGAAGGAATATCTCTTTCTTTTTTTTTTTTTTTTTTTTTTTTGAAAATAAAAATTATTTTTTTCTCCATCTCTGTTTCCCTTCATCCGTCCATCCATATTTCTTTCTTTCTTTCTTTCTTTCTTTATCCCTCTCTCTCTCTCTCTCTCTCTCTCTCTCTCTCTCTTTAACTATAATATATATATATATTTTCCTTTTCTTTTCCAATATCGTAAAAGAATGATATAGAAAATAATATTTCTTTCTAAAAATAAACTGCTCTCTCTCTCTCTCTCTCTCTCTCACACACACACACACACACACACACACTCTCTCTCACTCTCTCTGTCTATATTTCTCTTGTACTCGATACGAGCCTTAAATAATACAGCAAGCTTTCGTTCTCCGATATCTAAATCCTTCTACATAATGGCAAACCTACTACTGTTTAGTAAACTTCGAACAAGAGTTAGGTGTGTACATACCTAAATATATATATATTTAGGTATGTACACACCTAACAGTGTGTGTGTATATATATATACACGTATATATATATACATATATATATATATATATATATATATATATATATATATACACATACATACGCATACGTTACAAACTGGTCATCGAATCGCCTCGGAAAATCCGTTCTAATTCACAGGAGTTTCAAAATTGGTTAAGTTTCCTTCTATATTACGATATATATATATATATATATATATATATATATATATATATATATATATATATTATATCACACTATCGTGGGTAAACGTTAATTTAGGACTAAGAACCATTGCAGTTAAACTCGAACGGTAAATGTGTTTTTTTTTTTTTGCTTCGTCAAAATTCAAATTTTAATTCAACTCGAATAATTCGTTCCCTCTCTCTCTCTCTCTCTCTCTCTCTCTCTCTCTCTCTCTCTCTCTTTCATTTTTTACAGTTATTATCGACAAGTTAAACGTTAGTTGATAAAGAGTTAACCAGTTATTTACAGCTTTGAAGAAAGTAATTTAATTCCCTTTAGGGGGTTAAGTGGCGGTGAGGTGAGGGGGTGGGGGGGGGGGGGTTGGTAACCTATAGAGTAGTAACTAAGAACTAGGGGGTTAACATCGAACGATCCATCTTATCATTTCGAATTATTTCTTTCGAGAAAAATCTTCCATCGATTTCCGAGACAATGTAACCACCATACTCTCTCTTTATCTTTCTCTTTCTATCTCTCTATCTCTCTCTCTCTCTCTTTATATATCTAATTTAAGGAAATGGATGAGATAGGATAGTTCAATTTGTTTCAAAACTTACACGATAAATCAAATTCTCTCAATATTTTACGTGTAGACGTGCAACCCTTTAAAGGCTGAAAGTGTGTGCGCGTATATATATATATATATATATATATATATATAATATACATATATATGTATGTAAGTATGTAATACAATAAATTACCGGTGGAATATAACGGTTATATATATATACTTACGTACTTTAACTACATTCACCGTGTTACTTCGTACGGTAGAATTATAAAGAGGACTGACTTTTTTATTTTTCATTTATTACCAACGAAATTTGAGGTTGAAAATTTATTTTCCTCCATTTTCGTTTTCTTTATATATATATATATATATATATATATATATATATATTCTCTTTTTTTTTTTCATAAACCCGACCTCGTCACAGGACATTGAAAACTCTTACGTGGAACGTTGCTGCGCTCGACGTCGATGCATAATCAAAATGTTAATGTATGTACGAAGTCACTCGTGAAACAGGGCTCGCATTAACGCGACTGTCATATATATATATATATATATATATATATATATATATATATATATAGAACGTACGTATATACCGTACTTTCTATCACTATATTAACTCTAATTTTGGGAAAGTTAATGGATAATGTTATAATCCAATACGTTACGAAACTTCTAACGCTAAACGTATTTAATACAAAGTGTTAACGTGATATCGTATCAATCTAATCACTCGTTATCAGATAAATCCCGATCAATTATATCAGAAAATTCGAACTAATCATCTTAACTAACCTAACATTACGTTTACCTTACCTTACCTTACACGTATGCGATATTTCGGATGGTTTATTAGATGTATTATTATGTCATAATTAGAAGAGAATTTCAAAGTACGTACGTATGTACGTATTACGTGGATATATATATCTAAAGGAAGGAAAACAAGTAAATGTTCGAGGCCAATGCCTCGTTAAATCGAATAATTCTCGCTCGGTCGTTTCGCCAAAGTTTCAATTAATCCTACAAAGGGTTAAAAGCTAGCTACGTGGACAAGTTTGATCGGTTTATTTCGGTGAGTATAGATTCACCCCCACCCACCCATCTTCATCCTCCTTCTTCCCTCTCGCCACCCTCCCCCGGCCAACACTCCAACGATCGAATTTCTCGCGATACGATTCCTGTTTTACGTCACGAACGAACGAACGAACGAACGAACGAACGAACGAACGAACGAACGTTTCTTAAAATATCCGCCACCTTTTCTCCATTAATACGATATTAATGAGTTCGATATATTCTACTCCACTTGGTGACGCGAAAATAAAAAGGGAGGAGGAGTAGGATAAGGAAAGAGGAAGGGGAAGAGGAAGAGGACGGATCTTCTTCTTCCTCGATGACATAAAAACGACGACGACGACGAGCTGTAATTTTTTTATTCTTCTTCTTCTTCTTCTTTTCTTTTCGATTTCCCACTTCGATCTTTTTGATTCTCTTATTTTTTTTTTTTGTTTTTTTTTTTTTATACTTACAGACAATATTTATTCATGAGAGACAAAAATACCCTGTAAAAGAGAACCTTTGGCTCGTTAGTTCGTGCGTGTGTGTCGTAGTAAAAAAAAAATTTGCCATTTGCTGGGATAGCCTTGAGACAAAATTTCTTTTGAGAGAGAGAGAGAGAGAGAGATAGAGAGAGAGAGGGGTCAATAAAAAATATCCATCATTTCGTAATCTCAATTTAAACGTGATCGGCCCTTCTCGTTTTGTATCGTTCAATCATTTCCCAAAGCAAATATCAAGAATCAGATTGTAATATGAGTAAACAAATTGTTTTCCCAATCGTCGTACGTAGTAAACTCGTTGACGATAAAGAGCCTGTGTGTGCGCGTGTGTGTACGTGTGATATATATATATGGTGGTTTTTTATGGGGTCTTGCCGTAATGTAACGCGTAAATTACACACGATACGATTCGTCGGCGATTTCAGATTTAAAATGTAAACGTTGTTGTTTGTTGTTTCTTGTTGTTGTTGTTGTTGTTGTTGTTGTTGTTGTTTAGTGGCAACAGGTGTGTTGGACCGACAAAAAAATCCTTAGTTCGGTAAGATTGAATTAGAGAGAATTACAAAGAAAAAAAAAAAAAGAAAAGAGAAAAGAAATTTATTTCTTCTCTACGTTTAATTTTTATTAACTTACGACGTATTAAAGAAAAGAAAAAAAAAAAAAAAGAAAAATAAAAAAAGAAAAATAAAAAAATAAAAAAGAAAAAAAGAAAGAAAGAGAAATGTGTCGGGTTTGAATTAAGGACACGTCTAAAATTCTATTCCATTTAACGTAAGCGTACGCTTATAGTAAGATAGAAATATACAAATTTGTATTATTATCCGTCACCTTTTATCGATCGAGGATAAGTCATCGATATAAAAATATAATTTAACATTGCAAATCGCGTTCTTGTCGATACAATATAACGACCAATTAACATTCGTTATTAATACTATATAACGTTTACATGATATTGGCATCGATAGATCAAATATTTACGATCGTAAATGTTCTGTCTCTCTCTTTCTCTCTCTCTCTCTCTCTATTGCAATGAAACGACACTGACCAATTGTTTTTCTTTCTCTTCTCTTCACTCCTTTTCTTTTCTTTTCTTTTTCCTTTTTCTTATTTCTTTTCTCTTCTTCTTTTTCTTCTTCTTCTTCTTCTTCAGTCAAGCTCTCAAAAGAGTCTCTCTTCCTCGTTTGGCTTTAAATCAACGATGTCGTTGGCTCCTCGGTGTTGTGTAGAAAACGTCTGCGTTCGTGTAAGCCGTTATTTACGAAGGAAAGGTCGGATGGATGGTAAACGAAGAAAGAATGGCCTGCTACTACGTACCGATGAATTTCGTTGTATGTATTTCGATGTAAATACGTTTGGAAAAATAGAATGTTTTTCATCTCTCTCTCTCTCTCTCTCTCTCTCTCTCTCTCTCTCTCAATCTCTCACTCTCTCTCTCTTTCTCTTGTAAAAGTCACCCCTCCTATTCCATTTTACTCACTTATAACTTCGATTTTCTCCTATCGTAAATAACGTTTATTAATAGAAAAATAGATAGATTGTTATATCTGTTGGAAGAAAAACAAAATTATCAAAGAAAAGAAAAGAAAAGAGAGAGAGAGAGAGAGAGAGAGAGAGAGAGAGATTTCTCGTAATTCTCAATCCTTTGTAATCTTCATTTTTCTTTTCGTTTGTTCGCTAAAAACTCTCTCGTATTTTTGTGCAGTTTTACTATGAAATAAAACATATATATATATATATACACACACACACACACACACACACACACACACATATATATATATATTTCACGTAATTTATTCCAATGAAAATATGACATTTTGTAGTGACAAATATTTACAAAGGAAAAATCGAAGGAAAAAGAGAAAAACAAAAAAACTGTAATAATAAATTTCCCTATATTCTCTCTCTCTCTCTCTCTCTCTCTCTCTCTCTCTCTCTCTCTCTCTCACGCTCTCCATTCATCCCATTTAATTTTTCTGACGTACGCGTATAATAAATAGATATCCGAAAATACATACGTATACATACATACATACATACATACATACATACATACATACATACATACATAAATTATCGACGATAAATAAAAACCCCAAAATACGAAAAATACATTGGTATATAAACCGATATAAAAGCCTTAGAGCCGATTTAGTAAGCTCTATTGATTCATTCTCGGTTTGCGCTAGCTTTTCTCCAGATTACGTTCGTTCGTATTCCTTCGCGGCGCTCCTCGCGGCAGTACCACCACCAACAGCACCACCACCAGCGGCAGCAGCGGCAGCAGCAGC
>OU964976.1:5462614-5470114 GCA_918808275.2 Dolichovespula sylvestris
ACATCGACATTAATATGCATAAAATATAAATGTATACAACTCCTGAATGTATGCTATCGTTTATGCATTCGTACATATTATTCATATTTTTGTACAATATATATATATATATATATATATATATATATATATATATATATATATATATATATATAGAGAGAGAGAGAGAGAGAGGGGGGGGATACACGCCTGAATATATGCAATCCGTATAAATTCCTGTGCATCAATGGTTGCATACGTAAAGGGCGCAAGTGTACTTTATAGAAAATATATATATATGTATGTATGTATGTATGTATGTATGTATATACATACACGTAAATCGATATAACTTTTACGATGTTTCAGTTCGATCTGATCGTGTTATAAGAAGAGGATGCACTTCGTTCGTGCATAAGGAAGGAGATGCACATGACTTACCAACTTTTTGACACTTCGAGGTAAAATGGACTTTCCTAAACGATTAGAAACTTTTCGTTAAAATTCGTTTTATCGCTAATTAACGTGAAACGACGCTTCTCGTATAATATAATGGAAATCTTAACTTCCGTCCTAAGAATACAAGCACAACCCTTCCCCTGCCCGCCCCTCCCCCCCTCCCTCCCCGATCTATCCGTTTGATAACAATACCTACCCTTCGTCGTTTCCTACCGTCGTCTCAACGTCGAAATATAATCCTCCTAAAAGCTTTCCTACTTAAGTAGAGAAACGTTTCGAAGGGTACAACGAAGTATGATTACGATGAAGTATGTAATAGGAAAAAATTCATGCATAAATACTAATATAAATGTAACGATCTATTTATTTAATTTGTAAAGAAGTTTCGTTTAATTGATTATTCGAATTAATTGTAATGTTTCGCGCGATGAAATAACGATTGTCGTTTCCTTTGTCATTTGTTAATTTTTGTTTTGTTTTTATTTTTGTCCTCGTTAGGTGACAAACGTGAATCGAAGGAAGGGAGGAACGAAGGAAGGAACGAAGGAAGGAACGAAGGAAGGAAAAAAGGAAGGAACGAAGGGAAGGAAGGAAGAAAGGGAAGAGAAGAGGAAAGACAAGGAAATGCCGGTCGGTGGACGTGTTGCTGGCAAAGTTGGGATTTATAGTTCCCATTACAATGGTAATGGTGTGGATATCATGGCATTAGGTATAGATATTCTATAGAGCGGAGCATGAAATTGAGGAGAAAGGAAAACGTCGGATTTTGTTCTCTTTTTTCTCTTTCTCTCTCTCTCTCACACACGCATACACACTCTCTCTCTCTCTCTCTCTCTCTCTCTCTTTCTCTTTCTCTATTTATTTCTGTTTGACTAATTTTGAAGGATTCACTTTTGACCTATTAAAAGACCATCTTAAAGATATTTGTAAATAATCGTTCATTAAATATATTGTATATAACAACGATTTTTGTACAAGTATATTATTTACTCGGGTGCATTGACATACGTATTACACAAATCATTTTCCAAAACGTCTTAAGGACGTTTTAAAATACGTACGAGGTAGAAACGAGGGGCGGGTAAAAGTTGTGTAGAATATAAAAGTCCGCAAGCGATTCGTATTTCCAATTGAATGCGATATTGAAATTGAAAAGTATTATTGTTAAGTTATACTCCAAGGTATTCCGTGAGATGATCTTTTTTAAAACGAAGTCTGATGAATTTCGTGAAAAAAAGAAAAAAAAAAAAGAAAAGAAAAATGATCTTTCGGATTGGATTTTGAGAAAAGTTCGTTTTAAATGTCAAACTCGAGAATTTCATATTACTTTGATATTCCCTCAACGGATACTTCAAATTTTCTATGAGATCACAAAAAAAGAGCAAAATCTAGGAAATCTCTCTTGTAATCTCCTCTATTTCATTAAACGTTCAGAATGGAATCCGTGTCTAAGAGAATAATTGTTGGTTTTATTGTTAAGAATATAATATATATATATATATATATATATATATATTCATATATTATATTCTTATAACAGTTAAATACATGATATATTAGAAATATAATATTATAAGACGATATATTTCTTTTCTTATGTATGCATGTATATATGTATATGTATAAGAATTTATATATATATATATATATATATATATATATATATATAAATTCTCTTTTATATATATTGTATTACTTCCATTTGACCAAAAAAAAATTTTCATTGTTTATACATCATCAATTTATTTACATCGTTCGATTTCCGTATATGGGTATAGAATACAAATTTCTCCAACGCCTGAATGTATGCAACCGTTGATACACCCTCGTGTTCATACATATTGCATAAATTCAGGCGAATCGATTTTTTTTTTTTTTTTTTTTTACAGAACATAGTTCCTACTTTTCTTCTTTCTTTTTATTTTTATTTGTATTAATCTACGTAACCTTTTCGTTAATACAATATATATTATTTCGTCGACATAATATTTGTAATCTTTTCATCGATATGCGTATAAACTTTCGGCTAAAAAAAAAAAAAAAAGAAAAAAATCTATAGCGGATGTATATTTCGAAAATTTCGGACAACGTTTCTCAAAATTATTATGTCAAAAATATTGATATAATGATTTCAGGCAAAGGTTATAGTGGTATTAACGAAGAGATTATATGGATCAGTATCGGCATGGGTATAACGATAGCCGTCTTGATAACGATAGCACTTTGCTATATAGCACGTGAAAAGTGTCGTAAACGTCACGAGGGTTACTATTCCTCCTGACGCACGTTACCACCGCCCTCTTGGGCGACTTGCTCAACTTTCACACCAACAACCCCTAGGGTTTACTTCAGCCCCACAATCTCGAAGGACAAGCCACGAGCTTATTACATCACCGTCTAAGTGGAATGTCAAATCAATGGTGATCCCTTCAAAGTGAGTGATTATATATATATATATATATATATATTTCTACCTTTTATTTTCTTTTCCCTTCTATATTCCTCCTAATATTTATGACGCCAAAAAATTTTTAGATACGAATCGTTTCGAGTGTATGTTTTCTCCACGATATTTTCAAAAAGAAAAAAAAAAAATATATATATATATATATATATATTTGTTTTTATTTTGTAAATTTAAGAAATCAAACGAATCGCATTAAGCGTTATAAAGGTTCAACTACTATTATTACAAATTTAATCTCTTAAAAAAGATGTTGATTGGGATCAAAAAAGTGCGCTTGCCCTTTTTCTTTGTCCACTTTATTTCAACGAAGATAAAATGTTGTACGTGAAAAGTTTTCCTTTTGCTTTTTTTTTTTTTTTGTTTCTCTTTCTCTTTTTTCCTTTGCAATAAAGAATTAGGACGAATCAAACGAGTAATTCGAGAAACGTAGATGGTTTTTCTTTTCTTCGGAGAAAGAAATATTCGCAAAAGAAAAAAGAAATAATAATAATAATTATTATTATTATTATTATAATAATAATAATACTCTATCGGAACTATGTAACTCGCGGTGGATCCCTCTAGAATAAACTAGAAATCCCATAGAAAGGAGATTTTGATGAATCCATAAATCACAGAGGCAAAGTTGGCTGCTTTGCATTAAAGTCGATCGTGATACGCATGCAAATTTTCGTTCAAGCCTGCGCATTTTTGTCTGCTTTATTCCCTTTTTTCCTGTCAATATCTCTCTCTCTCTCTCTCTCTCTCTCTCTCTCTCTCTCTCTCTCTCTCTCTCTCTCTCTCTCTCTCTCTCTCTCTCTCTCTCTCTCTCTCTCTCTCTCTCTCTCTCTCTCTCTCTCTCTCTCTCTCTCTCTCTCTCTCTCTCTCTCTCTCTCTCTCTCTCTTTCTATTTTCCAGTAACGTACGAAGAAATCGAATTTGCGTCGAGGAGAGAAATTCAACAGAGTGCTGCTCCAATATACATACGTACGTTTTAAAGCTTTAAGTGAAGGACGTTCTCGGCGAAGAAAAAAAAAAAAGAAAAAAGGAAAAAAAAAAGAAATCGAAGAAAAGAAAGGAAGAAATAAAAAATAAATTAAATAAAGAAATAAAAGAGACGAACAACTAGAAACGAAGTTGACCTCTCTCTCTCTCTCTTTCTCTCTCTCTCTCTCTCTCTCTCTCTCACTGTGATGACAAGGATCGAGAAGACATTAGTGTAAATAGTAAAATGATTGAGTGCATTAAAAAAAAAAAAAAAAAAGAAAAATTCTTCCTGCACCATTTGAGATACGATCGTTTTAATCTCTATCAACTGTATTTCAAGGAACAAACGAGCGAACGAACGAAGAAGGAATGTATGAAATTCTAAAAAAAAAAAAAAAAAACGCACGCAAAGAAAAAAAAAATGATTAGACATCGTCTCGACGAAATCCTTCCTTATTCCGATCGATCTTACGTACCGCCTGTGACAAAAAAATTAATGAAAGTCTACGATCAAAGTGTTCTCTCTCGAGTAGTGAAATAAAAGTAGAAAAATAGAAAAAAAAAAAGGAAAAAAAAAATAGGAAGATAAACGAATAAAAATAAAAGGACTAAAAAAGAAAGAAAGGAAGACGGAAACAATGAGACGTGCGAGAAAACGAGCTAAAGTAGCGTGAGGAGATTAGATTAGATTAGATTATTATTATTATTATTATGATTATTATTATTATTATTATTATTATTATTAGAAATTTTGTTCGATTTTACGATTGTTCGAAGACAATGGAAAAGGCTGAGAGCACGCGAAAGAAGTCGTTTTAAAAATTTTACTCATTTTCTTTCCGACTTTTGTTTTATCGATTGCAATTTGTTAATTACAAAAAAAAAAAAAAAGAAAGAGAAAAAGAAAGAGAAAATACACGTAGATAACATCCCCTTGAAACTTTTTAACGAAGCTTTCTCACGCCTTCCGTCTCTTTCTCTCTTTCTCCTCTATTGTCTTCTCTCTTTAACTGTGAGAAAACACACACACACACACACACATACATATATATATATATATATATATTTGAAAAAATGCGATATAAACGCACGTACTGATCGTAAGAATTTTGACCAAAAACCCTAGTGGATATATATATATATATATATATATATATATATATATATATAATATATCATGTAACGCGTACATAGATGCATTATACATTCATACCTATTCGTAAATCGTTATTGTTAATAATTGATCCATCTATCATATAGAACTATTTAGAGTAATAATAATAATAATAATAAAATGAAGAAGAACGGGTATTTAGCATTAGATAGTTTACATATTTAATACGAGAAAATAGTTATATATATATATATATATGTGTGTGTATGTATATATATATATATATATACATAAATTGTTAGTTAGACGAGAAGACAAGAAAAATATGGAAATCATTGTAATGGACGTAGAAAATGATGACTGTGTGGTGTTCCTCGATTGCGACAATTATTTTCCATCGTATCAGAGACGTTCGTTGTTTATTTTATAATTAATATATACATATATATATATATTTTTTTTTTGTCTTTTCTTTTTTACGAACTTTAACGTTCATACTTTCGTTAAACGAAAGGACGATTTTGCGAACACGATCGTTCGACGTGAATACATCATATATATATATATATATTTAAAATAATCCAATATACACGTCCGACCCTATATCGGGCATAGAATCGTTTAATTTTTATTTAACGCATAATTTTCAGGGTTTCGGGATAGGGGTCAATCGATTCGATAATTCCTTTTCCCCGAAGGAAATAATTAATAATTAATAATTGCAATTGAATCGGTCAAACGAAATCGAAACGTATCAATATTGCCATATCGTCCGGGAAAAAGGAAAACAAGCACAAAACGAGAAAAAAAAAGGAGAAGAAATATTTAAAAAAAAATAAATAAATAAATAAATAAATAAATAAATATCCTTCGGTTCCTCGGTAGCACGCAATTGCAATTTATATATCGGAGATATTAATCCGATCGCTTGCTTGCCCCATTTTAAAGCTTGTAACGATAAAGTATGTCAAGGACGTTACGTGCGAACGATCGTGATCGAACTAACAATCGGTGCCAACAATTTTGAAGATTCTGCCATTATTATACTTTACTACTACTGATCCGATATGTACTTTACATAAATATTACATGCGTGTATTCGAAAAGGTATCTCTTAAGAAAGAAGATAAAAAAAAGAATGAAAAAGAAAAAAATGGACAAAAAAAGAAAGGCAAAATGAAAACGTTCAATGAAAACGTAAAGAACAAAGATCTTTCCTAATCTGAGAAGATCAATCGTTATAGTTGTACACAACTAACGTCACAGGTTTAGGAATTACCAATAATTTCCGGGTTGTACGGTTCGATATTGCTACGTCTACTGTTACTACTGTTACTACTATTATTAGTATTAGTATTATTACTACGACTACTACCATTAACACTACTACTAATATTACTATTGCAATGACCAATATGACGACAGATCGTTCTATGTACTATTACGATAGATCATCGTTTCTCTTGATGCATTTGTAACAAATAAAAAAAAAAAAAAAAAAAAAAAAAAAAAAAAAGAATTGAAAACTCTGCTAACGGGAAGATATCTCTTCATCTCTCTATGCATATGTATGTATATATATATAAACTATGGTCGATATAAACTGTTACAGAATGTTTATATCGAAATCGTGATATTCGGCAAGTTGAATTCGATAGTTGAAAGATAACTATATGCGACTAACTTTATTTATATTTGATCATGAATATAAAAAAAAAAATAAATAAATAAATAAAAGAAAGAGAAATGACAATACTTGAAACGAGATCTGTAAACAATTTTTATAGGAACTATTTGTAACGCTTCATGTGCTACCCACCACCCACGATATAATTGCATTTATGCAAATATGGTCCATATAAAATCCCCTTACGGAAATATTTTTATCAGAATCGTTAATAAATAATTAATTCGAATTAAATGAATTAATTCGCTACTAAACAAAAACCGTTATAAATAACTCTCGCTCATCGTTCTACCATCAATCGATCGATCGATCGATCGATCGATCAATCTCGTGTTATGTCGTTTAAGGTGTTAGAAAAAAAGAAAAAGAAAAAAGAAAAGAAAAGAAATTCTACATCCTCAATACTTTGTTAACACTTTTTTTATATGAGCAACACAGTATGATATACATACATATATGCATACAAATATTTATGCAAGCTGGTCCACATAAACTGTTACAAAATAATTATTGTATCCAATTTATTATATATATATATATAAATCAAATTCGAGGAAAGAAATTATTTTCAATTGTTTTTGTTTACATTTAATTACGTAAAAAAAAAGAAGAAGAAGAAATGAAGAAAAAAACAGAACAAAAAAAATTTGGTAAATCAACATCTCTGTATAATAGTTTCGACGGATACGATTTATAACACTTTATATGAACCACCCTTTATAATAAGTATATATATACACATTGATATATATACGATATCAAAAAATTCTTTTCGATTAAACAAACTCCATAAGTATGCTTTTATGTTGGGATAATGGATAACAGAGT
>OU964976.1:5475114-5587614 GCA_918808275.2 Dolichovespula sylvestris
AATTAAAAAAAAAAAAAAATTGAAATATTTTACCGGCACTGCAGTCAAACAAGTAGGATGAAGAACGGAAGCATCACCCTTGGAGCCACGTTGAATCTTGCTACTCGAATCAATCATAGTAAGCGGTGAACTATAACCGATGGGTACACCGGTAAGCAAGCATACACTTTCAGCGAGTAGTTCGAAAACATGAGCTAGCGGTAGGAATCCAAGGAAAACATCGTCCGATCTAATTTCAACGGCATCGCAGAATGCTTTCAACGTTGCAACAATGTTTTTGTGAGTAAGTAAGACGCCTTTCGGTACGCCCGTTGAACCTGACGTATACATTATTATAGCGGTGTCCTCTGCCTTTGGTGAAACCGTCACTGCCTTAGACGTGTTTCCTACTTTAATAATATCTGAGAATGGTATCAGTCGTACTCCTTCCTGATAACAATTAAATTATGCAGAATTTAATTCGACGCCGTTATCGTCTAAATACCGAGCGAACTCGTAAGAATCATAACGATCTATATATCAACGGTCCGAGTGATTCTTTAATTGTTTAATTTTTAATTACACTCTACGATGACAGGCTAAACAAAAAAAAAAAAAACAAAAAAAAAAGATCGAACGAAATGATTTTTAACGTTTCAAACCGTGAACGATTAAAAACGGTAAAAACAGAAAATAATTAATAATACGTCATTCCAATCCTTATGGACGTATCATCTCGTCCGTCGTTATTACCTTGTAACCATTAGTAACAGTCGGCTTAAGTTGATCCTCCATATAAATAATATTCTTAACATCGGGTAACGCAGGCAATAATCGTCTGAATTTCGGTAACAAATCGTGACTTGTAATAACCGTGTCGACTTCGGTCTCCTTTATTCCATGCGCAATAGCCTCGTCTCCGAGGGTCGCGTAGATCGTAACAACCGTTAGATTTTGTTTGAAACAAGCGTGGGCCGCGATCATCCATTCCGCCCTGGTCTCCGCAAAGATTACTATGTTCTTACGTAGGGTCAAACCATTCTCGACCAATCCACGACTAAAGGAAGCCGCCAATCTTTCAACATCCACGAACGATTTCCATTTGTAATCACCCATTTTATACTAAAGAAAAAGAGAAAAAAAAATTGAGAGAGAGAGAGAGAGAGAGAAATTGATCGTTACAAGCTCGCACGAACAATTTTTTAAACAAATCTTAAACGAATCGTTGTCAAACTAATTCGAAACGTACGAGCCGATATTTTTCTATTTAATACGATCGCTTCTAGAAATATTTTCAAGGTCGAGCCTGTAATTTCTTTCGATCGATCGAATTCATTCTCCTCGATATCGGCGAATTTTCACTTCTTAGTCAAAAAAAAAAAAAAAAGAAAAAAAAATGGAAAAGAAATTTCAGAAACGTTATTTAAAATTGTCTTCTTCTTCTTCTTCTTCTTCTTGCCTTTTTAAAGATCCTTCCGTTCGGTTGAACCTCGTCCTCCTCGGCAAGGATTTGTCTGGTACCAAGACACTTTTTTTCACCGTGTATCTTGCTAACCCAAAGCAATACACCCTCGAGCGTATAAACCTTTTCACGTTCGAGCTTGACGTGCATTGGACCGGGCGAATCGACGCTCCTATAAGTGATAGAATTTTCGCTCTTGCTGATAGGACGAGCCTTGATCCTTCTCGAGGCCTTCCTTTTTTCCCATGGCCGTTGAAGGATAAGATAGACCGGGAAGGTCAGCAGGTCGTACACGTACGATAAAGCTTTGATCGCGTTGATCGCACTGGTGATCCAGAAGCTTTCCATCTCTCTGAAAAATGTGATCATCCATCAATTCTTTCTTTTTTCCCTTTCTTTCTTTCCTCCTTTCTTTTTCGTTACCGTCATTCACCTCGACACATTTTCAATCCCGACGATAATCATCAATACGTTCGTGTCTGATGATTTTTAATATTAATATAAAATTCCAAATAGAAAACAAAAGAAAAAAATGGAAGAGAAGAAAAAAGGAACAATTAATTTTTATTAATATAATAATAATAATAATAATGATGATGATGATGATGATATAAATATTATATTTTATTCCATCAGAACGAACGTATTAAAGTTAAACTCTCGAAGATACATATGGAATAATTTCAAAAAAAAAAAAAAGAAGAATTTATATTTCTTCACTCTTATAAGATAATAAATAAGCAGATGTTCGTAACGATGATGCATCATGCTGCGTTATCAATCGTTCATTGGATGCATGTATAAAGAAGTATAAATAAATAGATAACGTAAAGCAATGTACTAATAATACTAATACTAATGATGATGATGATGATGATGATGATAAATAAGAAATATACTTATAAATACTTAACAGTAAATTACATAATATATCATACTTATAGATTATTATAAAGAAATGAATAGACACAAAATGAATTCAAATAGAACAAATAAAAAAAAAGAACCTGTACAAAATTTGGCGAAAAGCCAATATATTTATCTGTCTCTATGTATGTATGTATGTATGTATGTATGTATGTATGTATGCATGTAAATAGTGGCCCGATTTCATGTACTATACGTACGTATAAATGCACTATTGCACTTCAAGGGTCGACGATATTCAAGTTTATTTTTATCCAGACTAACGGATTCCTTTGGAAGTAAGAATAAACACGGGCAAATCGAACGATGAATGTATATACGTTACTCGACGTGTTTCAACGATAAACACATAGGAGAATGATTGATGAACTCCGTATCGTTTAAAAACTTAACTAAAAGAAATTTCGACGTCGAATGTATGCACACATCTTTTTTTTTTTGGTGGGGAGGAGGAGAGAAGAGGAGAGGAGGGGGTACAATGAAAAAGAAACAAAAAAGAACAAGAAATAACGTTCACTCGTAAATTAACTTCTCAGGCAGTTCTTTTCCAACGATTTTCTCCGTTAATTTTTTCCTCCTTTAAAATTTATACGTCTATACGTAATATGCAAAATTTTTTTCTTCATATTATATTATATATATATATATATATATATATATATATATATATAATATTTTTGTATATTAAGTACACGCACGCACACACACACACACAGAGACAGATAAGTGGTTTTGTATTTAAAAAGATATTAAATATCAATTAATACGAAATCGTTTGATTTGTGAAGAAAATGTTTAAAAAAAAAAAAAAAAAAAAATAACCTCGTTAATCAAAAATCATCACAACGAGGGGGGAGGGGAAAATGGTTATTATTAGGTCACTGATTGCTTTTAAATAGATATCCTTAACTTGTCGCAAGTTCATTACATAGAAAAAAATAAAATAAAATAAGAAAAAGAAGCATTAATAAGCGGCAAAGAGCATGATAAACGATAAGAAGGAAGATCTCGTATAATATAGCTGCATATTTAGCACGAGAGAACTTTGAACGACGATTAAAGTTGGACGATATAAATTAACAAGGATAATAATTGATTACAAGGAAAAAAAAAAAAGAGGCAAAAGTAAAACAGGATTGATCAAAAATAAAAAAAAAAAAAAAAGCTAATTACGAAATTATACAAATAATTCTTTCTCAAGATACATATCTATTTATGTATATATATGTAAAAATATACATACATGTATATTCCGATGAAGTAAGACGAAACTAAGTTCATTCAGTGGACTTTGAACGTTGTCTTTCACATGCCACGATAAACACTCCTCCCCCCCTCTCTCTCTCTCTCTCTTTTACTCCCTCCTCCTCTCATGCGTCTCCCTCTCTCTCTCTCTCTCTCTCTCACACACACACACATCAATGATTACAAGTCCACCTTTGTATGGATTTTATATGATCATATCAAAATAATATTTGTTTTTTAATTAAATAAATCGTATTCGTATATACAACAGAGAGAAAGAGAGGGAGAGGAGAGAGAGAGAGAGAGAGAATTGAATTTCATAAGTTCATAAATAATACAATTCATTCGAATTTCGAATTGTTAATTAATCCCATGACAAATTCAACCTTATTATTTACTACTGCGTGTGAATATATGCATTAACATAACGTTTCGTAACTTCTCGTGCGAACTATAATTGTCGATCCCCATTTATCAACGATAATTAACGACAAAGAGAGAAAGAGAGAGAGAGAGAGAGAGAGAGAGAGAGAGAGAGAGAGAGAGATACATGGTGTTTCAGACGTGAAACTTCCAGAAATGATATATATTCATATAACACGTATATAATATTTAACAACTTGAAAAAAAACGAAGCCATATTTTATGAGGCTTATCTTTTCATCCTTAGAACGAGTAATATATGCTTTTAAATTTTGGCGATCTATTTTTGAAACACCTTGTATATATGTGTACATATACATCTCTTTCTCTCTCTCTCTCTCTCTCTCGCTATATAACTTTGACACGTGTGTGTATGTGATAATAATCAATGAAGATCTTCGTTACGTTAAAATGAAATGAATAAAAAAGGAAAAAAAAAAAAGAACGAACAAGCGAACGAAATATAAATTTAATATAAAATTTGTCGTTGTATTGTTACCGACCCGTATTTTAAAGGAAAACGTAAAGGAACGACATTATCAGAGTACGCCCAACGATTCTGATAAGAAAAGAAGAGAAAAGTAAATAAAAAAAAAAACGCCATGATTAAATAAGAAACGAGAGTTATTTATAATGGAAGCTTCTCTGTGGGCGTGTGCAAAGAATTTATAAAATTCAATACTAAAAACGATGTACTCAACCCCACCTTAAAATTTTATATAAATTTAATATTAAAATTAATATTTTTATATAAATTATTGTGTGTGTGTGTGTGTGTGTATGCGCGCACAGGTAAATAAGAATCTTGCTTGTTCATCGATGCAATTAACGTCTAAACGATAACTGAAATGAAATGTTCTAACTACACTTAGTTCAGCAGTTTCTGCTAGGTCAAACGTAATGACCTACATTTTAAATATTTCCACTCGTGCAAAAGAAAAACAAACAAAAAAAAAGAATAGACTTATTGTATACGTTAAAATATTTTATAGCAAGAAAAAAAAAAAAATATATATATATATATATATATATAACTTAACTATATAATTTCTTTTATAATATATTACTGTAAATTAATTTTATAACACTATATATAATTATTTTATAATTTTATAGAATAATATTTCTACGTAATATTATATGATAAACCGAAATAAATTCGATTATATAATATTATATAATTAATTAATGTCATAATCAATTATAACACAACGTTAATTATACAATTGTGTTTGTATATGTGTGTGGTTGCATATAAATGTTTATAATATTTATTGTAATAATTATAAATTTACTTAATATTAAACAAGACGAAAAGAAAACAATGATTTTACTATACAAAATAATCAAGCTGACTACGCATGCCTGCAAACGCAAGCTGTAAAAAAAAAAAGAAAGCAATGATTTTCTAATAAAATATTTGTTCATACAAAAAATAAACGTAAAAGTGTTAGAATGCGTTTCTTCGTGCCTTAAGATTTGAAGAACAACGAAGTGTAAAAAATAGAAAAAAAAAGAAAAAGAAAAACAAAAAAGAAAGAACGAAAGAAAGAAAGAAAGAAAGAAAGAAAAAAGTTCGACTTATAGTATTACCAAGCTGTAATCATAACTAAGCTATAATCGTGCCAAGCGATAATCATACTAAGCGATAATCAATCGGGAATTGTGAAAACGGGCATTGTCAATCGTGAATGCGTGCAGCAAATATAATTAGACGTAGTGCGCCAACGAGGAGGAGAGTCTACATTTCTGTCTATCTTTCCAGAGTTGCTCTACAAACTCACGGTTTGTCCTCCACGATCATGGTGGCGACCCAGTTTATGCTTACTTCCGATCGATTAACTTCAGGTACTCTCACTTATTTCTCGCTGATGCGGATTAATGGCACTGCAAGAAAAATCATTCCCAAAAAGAGGAAGGAGAAAGGGGGGAAATAAAAAAAAAATAGAACAGAAAAAAGGACGCAAAAATGAAAAAAAAAAAAAAAAACGATCTGGTTAGTCCTCGAGGAACAAACGAAACAAAAATTCTCATCGCTCGCACACCTTTTCTTTCGATCTTTCTTTTTTTTTTTCCTATTTTATTTTTTGGTCTCCTCTCCTCTACGCCTCTCCCCACGGGCCCCCCACGTCGCCATTCTTTCCATCACCATCAACACCAGCATCCCACACCCTCCCCCTTTCCTTGAACCACTCTATCATTCGATGTCGCATCAATCGCAACCCGCTTCGTTGTTTGGTACATTAGCGACATATAAAGGTCAAAGTTCACGAATTTATTATGTACAGTTTGAGATGTTTTTAGATCTTTATTTTTTTTTTTTGCTTTTTCTTTTTCTATTCTGTCTTTTTTCTCGGCGCTCCATTCCATTAAAATATATATATATAAAAAAAAAAAAGATATATATATATAAAGAGAGAGAGAGAGAGGAAGAGAAAGAAGAAGAGAGAAAGAGAGAGAGATAAATAAAGAAAGAGATACGGAAACTTTGATCTCTTGCTTGGACTTTGATCGAAAAATATTCATTTGCGATCTCGACCGTTCAGACTTTCAAGATTGTCAAGATAAAGAAAGCTATATATATATATATATATATATATATATATATATATATATATATATATATATTTCCAAATCAATGACATAAAAATTAACGTTCATATATGTGCGAGATGGAAATGAAGGAGGCAGAGTTCCGTGGTGTTATCTCTCTATCTATTATTGATTTTGCTCGTTTAAGCTAAAGAAACGTATCGATTTGCATTTGTTTACTTGGAATCTATTAAATATCGAGAAACTGTTATGAACACGAAAATAGATTTTGTTTTTATAAACGTGGTTTCGAATAACATACTTATTAAACATACGCATGAATATATTAAATACGTATATGACAAAGTTATTACATGTATAATATTCGTTGAACTAATCGATCACTGCTTTGCATGTTCTGCAAAAAAAATTTGTTTAAGCGTTTAAAATATTATATTAATTAGTAATCTATATTTTTCTTTTTTTTTTTTTTTTTTTTTTATATATAGATATCGTATACGATACCACATGACGATAAGCGTAAAAAGAAATTATATAAGCGAATAGAATCGAGCAAAAAAAGAAAGAAAGAAAGATAGAAATAAAAGAAAAAGTATTCTTTGTAAAGTTAAAAATTCATTAATACGTCGAAGCCAACCGATTAACAATTATTTTCTATGCGTGGAAGTATATTTAAAAAATAAAAAAGAAAAACAAAACAAAACAAAAACGAAAAGGGTAAGATTAAAATTTTTAAGATAAAATTAGAAGAAATAAATTCATTTTTTAATCTTATTATTTTTTTTTTTTTTTTTACAAAACTTCTCGATAAGCCTGTAATACTAACACATTTCGAACGTATCGAAATCGCGTCGAAAAAATATTACGACAAAATTTTGTTGCACGCGCGAACACAGATATTATACCCGTGTAAATAATGTATAATAATAATTTCAAAACAAACGCGAAGAAGAAAGAGAAAATAATTTCTTCATCGAGCAGGGACACTTAAGTAATATAAAAAAAAAAAAAAAAAAAAAAAAAAAAAAAAAAAAATAAAAAAAAAGTTGAATCGACACCGATACTACCACCAATGAAGATCGCCATTTCGCGAACACACATACGCGAATATTTCGAAATAGAATAATACGTGTTTCCTTTCGATCGATTGCCTAATAGAATTAAACCAGAAAATAAAATAAAATAAAATAAAATAAAATAATAATAATAATAATAATAATAATAATAATAATAATAATAATAATAATAATAATAATAATAATAATAATAATAATAATAATAATAATAAAACAAAAACTCGTTTCAATTTATTGCAACGATGTTTCGCGTTCCATTTGTATTTCTCGAGAGAGAAGAATATTGTTCGAACGATTTGTAGGTGCTAATGAGTGAAAACTACTTGAAATAACAGAAGATAACTCGTCGCCCTAATTTCTCCGATCGAAGACCAGGGAGGACACACAAAAGAGGGAAAAAGAGAGATAGAGATAGAGATAGAGAGAGAGGGGGGGAGGGAGGAATTGTGAAGGGAGGAATGAAAGGAAGGAGAGAGGGAAAAAGCGAGCGAGTGAGCCTTCTCTCGCGAGGTTCTTAGCGTTTGAAAATAGACAAGAGGGTCAGTAAGCGAGAAATCGTCTCTGACTTGTCGTCAGAAGAAAATTCGTCCTCGTCCGTGTCAAAAAAGAAGAATATTTTTAGTTATTAGTTGGTTGGATTTGGAAATAAATAAGATCGAGATCAATCTCTTGCTTTATCGTACGAACGTTTGAAACATATTATCTTATCCGAAGATATATTATTACTAAATCAACGTCGTCGACATAAACTTTTCTAGAAATGTTACTATCTAACACACCATCGTCTTTCTCGATAATAATAATAATACATTGATTACCAAACTTTTTCGAAATACACGAATTAATGAAATTAATTCGTGAAAAATGATTCGTTCGATATATATATATATATATAAAAACTATGATTAAATAAATTTTTATGTAATTAACAGATAAATATGGATCATATTGGTACGATCGAAGGTTACGAAACGAAGGAACATTATAAATTGATTAATTCCATTAACGATAACGGGCGATGATTTCTCGCGAGGTCATCAACGTAAATTTAATAATTAAATTTTGATATTATTAAAATAAAACAATTTCCATTGGATATCGAAACGAAAGATATCTACGATTGATAACTATTTGACAATATATTTCAAGAATTCAAATCTCGTAAATAGGACTATTGATTTGTTCCGATTCAAAAGTTGTGTACGATATAATCATTCAATGACACTGTTATACCTAAATACCGTATAATAGATACATACGTATGTATGTATGTATGTATGTACATATAAATTACGTGTCGATAAGTTCGTTAATGCATATATATATATATATATATATATATATATATATACGCGAATACATTGGATAACATATCTGAACTGGAGGACGAACAAGAAGTAAGTAGATACTAATTATAATGGATAGATAAATACGTAATTCGCATAGATAATCGATAGGTAAAATACGTTGGATAACGTGGTCGAACTTGACGAAATATGAAGTAAGTACATGCATAAATACATAACGACTATGATATACTATAGCGGTTAGAAACGCGAATGGACTGGGAGTACAGTACATAGATTATATTCTCCTCCATGCATATTACTCGTTGATTGCTTTATCACGTGCTTGACTCGTAGTAGCCTCGTGATTAAGGAAAAAAATTAGATCTACATTGAATCTATGAGAGATAGAAATGTAAAAGGAGACCGACAAAAATTTGATACTTTGAGTTTCTCGTTCTCGTCTGCTGGAAACAAATGAAAAAAAAAAAAAAAAAAAGAAAAAGAAAAAGAAAAAGGAGACAAAAATTAATTCCGTATTCCCAACGACATCCACGATTCTATATGACAATAACGTAACACTTTGTAAAACAAAAGAAGAAGAAGAAAAAAACAAACAAAAAATAAATAAAGAAAAATCGAACGATGGTATATAAACCCACTCGTCGTCGTACCTTCTTTTCAAACTCGACGAGCACATATCGGATCGTTTGCAAACCACGCAAACGCGACGGTAATACTACTGCGGTGTTTTTCAAAAATTAATGGAAAAGATAAAAACGAGATCGCGTCGTCTTCACTCCTACTTACAGGATTGTTCGTCGTACGTTATCTCTACGGGAGATCGATTATCTCGTTTTCAGTCGAGAATCCATACGACGATCGACTCGCCGTAATATAGTGGATCTAAAAACGTACGAGATATATAAATGCCGATAGACTAAACTAGCGAGAGAGAGAGAGAGAGAGAGAGAGAGAGAGAGAGAGAGAGAGAGAGAGAGAGAGAGAGAGAGAGAGAGAGAGAGATAACGAGTTTCACGGCATTGAACGTTGGACCCTGTGTTACGTTATATTGTTGAGAGTTTTCTCAAGGTGAAACATTGCCGTTAATATTGTATAAAGGAACGCGAGAATTACGTCGCAATTCTAATGCATAATTTACGACAAAAATACAATTAATATTTAATACTGACTAACGAAGTGCTTCTACTCAATTGCCGATCGATCGACCGATGTATTTCTACTGACGAATCGAGAGAAAAAAAAAGAAAAGAAAAAGATATATGAATGAACTACGTTCGATACTATAGAATTCGATTCGACGAAAAATGTAACTGGATTGTTCATCTCGAGTTGTAAAAAAAAAAAATACATATATATATATAAAAAAAAAAAAAATAAAAAATGAAAATAAAAATATAATAAAAACAAAATCAACGACGATTGACACAACCGTGGGTAATGACAAAATATTTCGGGTCGATAATATTTGTTTTATCGATGATCTTTTCAATATTAATCACGTTTAATGAATAAACATGTATAACTTTGTATATATACATATATATATATATATATATATATATATATATAGATATATATATATATGAGAGAATTTGTAAATATAATTAACGTTTATAATATTCGTAGAGATAGAAAAAGAAAAAAGAAAAAAAATATTATAATTACATTACATATTAATGATTTATTAATTTCATTTATGTAACATGACGTAAACATCTTTCGCTATATTCATAGATCAACAAAATTTGTCCGGAATGAAATAAATTATGACGAGATTATTCGTACGAAGGCCTTGATTGAAAATCTTTTCCATTCTTTCTTTTTCTTCTGGAGAATGACATTTTTTTACGATAAGAAGAATATCGAAGGAAGAAGGAGGAAGAGGAGGAGGAGGTGGAGAAGAAGAGAGACGGACAAAGAGAGAGAGAGAGAGAGAGAGAGAGAGAGACATCATCAATAATGTCACGCAAGAGGAAGGGCGTACGATATATACCGGAAGAGTGTAGACCGTTCGTGATCTACGAGGGGAAGGATTTCGCGTTACGTCGCACTGTTATTGAACAACCTCCTACGCGAATCATGATGAGAGTATACTAACTGAGATCAACTAACCGATCCATTTATTGCCTCTCTTATTCTTGTTGTTCTAAAGAAAAATCTGTTTGTGATAAACACGACCCTCCCCCCTCTCTCTCTCTCTCTCTCGCTTCCTAAGAAATACGTATGTATGTATTTGAAAATAATATACACAAATAGAATCGCGTTCATTTTTCTCCCCGATAGAATTATTATATATATATATACAAGTTATCAGATATATATATATGTATAATTAACGTATCATTTATCTTGAAAAATTTCCATTTAAAAATACGACTTCTTTACGTGATCTTGATGATATACGCGAAAATGTTTAATTGTTTAAGTTAGAATTGGATTATTTTGTTATCTCTCGTCTCTCAATTCGAACACGTTATTCCAATCTTAAAAAGAATTTTTTTTTTTTTTTTTTTATTATTATTATTATTCCGATCTTAAAAAGGTACTCTCGCTCTCTATCTCTCTTTCGATTGATCGGAGAAATTAATCGATAATATGATTAAACGGTTGATTACAAAATAAAAAGGAACGACAAAAAAAACGAATAATGTTAATCAAATATTGTAGTACGATAAAAAGGTAACGACGTTAATATATCATCGATGCATTTCCTCGCATCGATATTACTTATGAATGATGAATAATAATAATAATAATAATAATAATAATAATAATAATAATAACTAATAAGAATAATAATAATAATAATATATATATATGAATGACTAATCGTTGGAAATAAAAAACGTATAAATAATAATGAAAGATATTACATTAAAAAAAAAAAAAAAATAAAAAAAAAAAAATAACGAGCGTAAATGTTACAATACATTGCGACAAGTGCATTTATTCGGTTTGTTGACCGACATTAATTGTAAGCGTTCATATTTCATAGGTTAAGTATCGTTTCCCTGACAAATAACAATGTCTTCGTTCAATAAAAGAGCTCAAAGATACAATTGATCGTTCGAATTTAAGAAAATAAGAAGCCCGAGGGTATTTCTTTTTCCATTTTCTTTTTTTTTCTTTTTCACGATTTTTCAATTCGACGTTCACTCCCCCCCCCCCTCTCTCTCGGATTAAATCGAATCTAGGACGTTAACGATCGATTACAAGCTTCGACTATGCCAAGTAATTCCGTATAAAAGATTTTCCAACGTGAGAGAAAAAGAGAGAGAGAAAGAGAGAGAGAGAGAGAGAGAGAGAGAAAGAGAAAATACACGTCTGTAGTATTACGCGTTAGGTGAGAGAAATACGAAACTCATTATTACTTTGTTTCTTTTTTTTTTTCTTTTTACTCTTTTACAACGCGAGGCAGGCACAAAGAAAGGTAAAGCGAAATGGAGAAAAAAGAAAGAGAGAGAAAAAGAGAGAAAAAAAATGGTAAGCTCGTTCTCCGACACTTCCGATCGAATACGAGTAATGACGACGTGCATAAATGAAAAACCGATCGATGACGAATAGAAAACAAATGGAAAAGTTTGAGATACAAGCGCGCGACCGAAGAGCTTTGAAAATTAAAAAGAAAAAAGAAAGAAAGAGAGAAAGAATGAAAGAAAGAAAGGAGAAAAAGCACCAGGAGCTTTGAAAGAGAAAAAAAAAAAAAACACAAAACAAGAAATATATATCAAACAATATCAGAAACGGAAGTCAAATCGATAATCAAAAATATCCACGTAACTATTTCGCAAATATTCCTGCGAATGGATACAAACGAATAAATGAATTGAAAAAGAAAAAATATATATATATATATATATATATATATATATATATATGTGTATGTATCACGAGTAACATTTGATCGAGTGTAACAGTAAATACCTACAATTTACAAGAAGACTCAAAGTACAAAGATCGAACTTTAATACGATCTTTCTCGCTCGAGGCAATCGAACTCTTCCGTAGAATAAGGCGGACGATCCGATATCTTCCGAAGAAGAACGAAGAGTCGAGTTCGTAGTAGACCACAAGAAAGGCAGGTGAATGAAAATAGAAAGAGGGAGAGAGAGAGAGAGAGAGAGAGAGAGAGAGAGAGAGAGAGAGAGAGAGAGAGAGAGAGAGAGAGAGAGAGAGAGAGAGAGAGAGAGAGAGATAAAGAGATAAAGAGGGAGGATACTATACGTCGAGGTCGTATCAAATTGCGTGAGAGACCAGAGGCAATGAGAATAAAATATTCCACGTGACGAGGAGAAGAAGGGCGCGTTCATTGGCTTGTTCGCGCGACCGCGAAGAAATAATACTTGGAAACCGACTTACGAACACATTTTTATTATTTCTTTTTCTTTTCTTCTCTTCCTTTTTTGCGCCTTCCATCGTCGAAAGAAGAAAAAAAAACCATGACCATCTTGACCCGTTTCGATCTTTCTCATTGTGTAATTACGATCCATCGGTGGAATTTCGATTTCGTCATTATTTTCGTATACTTTTTATAATAAATGATTATTCAATAATCTCAGCTAACAACACATACACACACACACACATATATATATATATATATATATATATATATAATATCGTAATCCTCTTCTCCCCCCCCCTCTCTCTCTCTCACTCTGCGTTGTCTGTCTGTCTGTCTCTCTCTATTTTACGAGCGGGACTTGGCGCGACTGGTAACGAAGGACGCCGGACGCCTCCCTCGCATACACTCCTTGTGGTGCACATTCGTATGCAAGTACATATATATATGTAGATATATCTATCCCTAGGTACAAATAGCGCCGGCGCATACGTTGATTCGTGAGAGGAAAGCTTACGATGCCTCGTCCACGCGCGCGCCTCTTCAGCTAAAGAGTAACGAGAGAGAGAGAGAGAGAGAGAGAGAGAGAGAGGGAGAGAGTATATATATATATATATATATATATATATATACACATATATAATTTGAAGGATAAAATAATAATAATAATAATAATAATAAAAAAAAAAAGAATTCGGTCCAACTTACCAAAGAAAGAAAGAAAGGAAAATAAGACACGCACACACGATTCGACGAGAAAGTAGAAGAGTAGTATGTATGTATGTATGTATGTATATTGCGCGTGTGTGTGTGTGTGTAAATGTGCAAAAACAAAAAGAAATAATAAAAACTGTTGCAAAGTTTTTCCTCCTATTCCTATCGTCGACTCCAAACGAATAAAAACGCTCGTTTTTTTCTCGGCACGAATCCGGTAAAGGAATTATCACTCTTCGCGATCCAAGGGTCAAGGATGACGTGAGTGTAGGTGTGCACGCGCGAACGCAGCCATCCGTACCGATGCCGGTGCTAGCGACGACGAAGACGACGACGACGAGGAGGAAAACGACGGATGATGATGGTAGGCGCCGTGGAATCAAGGAAAGGGTGGTGTGGAGGTAGTAGGAGGATGAGGAGGTGGAAGGGTGGAAGGGAGAGACAGAAAGATGGCGGAGGTAGTATGCACCGAATGGTACACACGACGACGACGACGACTAAAGCCGGTAAAATGTGTGTATATAAAACCGTACATGTTCGACGTCGTGTTGTATATATGTGTGTTGGTTTCTCTGCGTGCGCGGTGCTGCTGTTACTGCTGCTGCTGCTCTCACTGTGCCCCCCTCCTCCACACACACACGCATACACACACACACACACACAACGTATCCTCGTTGCCGTAATATCTCGAAAAATATTTTCTGATTCCGCGTAGATTTACGAACGGAGGAAAATATATTGTTTCGCACTTTTCACTTTGTACCACATGTTTATCATCTCTTCCTTCTCTAAATATTTAACCTTTGGTCAATATGATAGCAAAAGTAAATTATAGACCCTCGGATTGTGTCCTCAAAGAGACGACGACGACGTCGACGACATTGTTGTTATTGTCGTCATCGTCCTCGTCCTCGTCGTCGTCGTCGTCGTCGTTGTTGTTTTTCGAATGAAATGCGGCACTTTTGCGACGTATATATACATATATATATATATATATATATACACATACGTACACGTGGAATTTCTCTGGAAGGAGACGAAGACGAAGACTCTAAATTTATAAAACCGAAATAAACATGCTAAATCAGGATACCGTGAATCCCACCTCGAACTAACTTACTATGCTTCTACTACGATTAACATTGGTGAACGACATATGTACTCGGCGATCGAACCTTCGTTTATATATATATATATATATATATATATATATATATATATATTTCACATACCCTCCCTCCCGCCCTCTCTCTCTCTCTCTCTTTCTCTTATTTTTTGCCAGTTCTTTATTTCGTTATATAAGATTGACGAAGTTATTTCGAGAATCATGTGCGTTAAGCTGGAGCGCCGGGTTTGATAAACGACACAAATTAAAAATCAAATTTTATATTTAGACGAGACAAAATAATTGGCCGAGGAAAGGCGACGTAACAAATTCGTCGTTGATTTTTCATTTAACATACCCAAAATAATTATTTTTACCTTTTCTCCTTGCTACTCCCTTTTTCCCCCACCTTTCTCTCTTTCGTCGTATTATCGTTAAGCTTCCACTCGATACGGGTCTTTGTCACCACGAAGAAAAGAGAGGCCAGGCACTGGAGTGAGACCACGTGCTCTTCTCTCTTACCTATCTCTATCACTGACACCAACACACATTTATTTCGTTTAATTAACCTCCTTCGATCCTATCCCCTACGCGTTAACTTCTCGATATCGCTTGACTTCTTCTTCCTTCTTCCTTCCTCTCCTTCTCTATCTCTCCCTCCCTCTCTCTCTCTCTCTCTCTCTCTCTCGTCTCTCCAAATTACGAGAAGGAGACGATCACCGTAGACCGGCTTAACATTCGAACGAGTTTCTCTCAATTTCCATGGCTTTTCCTTTTATTTATTTATTTTTTTCGTTAATATTTTCCTGCCTTCGCCCTCGAGATATCTCATGTATTTTTACCGTCGAATTTTATCGATTAAATTCGTCATTAAAACCCGAAAACGCGAGACTTACGTACGTTCGAACGTAACTATTTGTTCCAACGTTCCGGAGTAACGTTCCGTAACGTGTTACGCGTTGGACGCTACTAATTCTATTGGAAAATACGGACCGACGTACATGGATTCGGACTAGACGCGGCCATCTTGCCGCTCGCGGGTCTTAAACTAACGGGATCGATGACGTCGCGTCATCCCGACATCTATCGGAAATATTACGAAACTCGTAGCGCGCTAACAGGCTGCGTCTTAAAGTTAACGCAATTCTTTTTTTTTTTTTTTCTTTCTTTAAATACATATAACATAAATGTACACGATCGACGGAAAAATATCTATCCAGTGAAATTCTTTTTTTTTTTATCATCTTTACCAACGCTATCTCCAAGTATCACCGACTACTTTTATCTGCACCTCGTACCCGCCATGTAAAATTCCTATAAATTTGTATTCTCGTATCGTACGGGCTAATATACCTTCTGATTATTAAAAAAAAAAAAAAAAAAAAAAAAAAAAAATTAAAACGATTTTTATCCATAGCAGATATCCTTTATATCGCAAGGAGAAAGAATCAAAATAAATTTCCGCAGAAATAGCAAACGACGGATATGAAATATATATATATATATATATATTGTTATTGTTAAAATCTATTTTATTTGTGCTCTATAAATAAGTTGGGATGATTTATAAGATAGAAAATGGGGTAAAAAAGAGAAAAAAAAACGTTCATGTTTATGCAATAATACGACGTACTAGGAACCAAACTCGTTAAAGCATGCAGCCAGCTTGCAAACCAAGAAGACAGTAGTTCTCGACTATTCTTGATATAGATATAGATAGTTGAACTACGGTGGACCAATCGCAAGGCTCGTTTCAATGGATGAAGATGTGGCGTGATCCTTGATGACGTCACTTCGCCGCCTGCGATCGATAATTCCTCGTTTCTATCGTCGAGAGAGAGAGAGAGAGAGAGAGAGAGAGAGAGAGAGAGAGAGAGAGAGAGAGATGAACCTCGTCACCGAAATATCGTTACAATCGATACCGACTCGATGCAGCACCCACTTCACGGCACACGATATATTTGCAAATTTTGTTTTATACGTATTTTTTTTTCCAGAATATAAAAAAAAAAAAAGAACTTGCAACGATCCAATTGTAAAGTAAAACTATATTCTAATGGTACGTGGTTACCGGCGTACTTTCGTCTTCAACTATGAGTCAGAGAGACTGAAACGCGTAAATTTATTTTAGTATTCCCGTCGAGAGAAGTAGTTCGTATAAAACATTCGTTTTATCGTTCAAGCTTTTTTTCGTGCGACATTACCGACCGGTTTACTCGTTCGTTCAACGTACTTGCATTGGATTATACATTATATATAATAACGAAATGCTCTCCTCATTCATCTAAAAAAAAAAAATAATAATAAAAAATAAATAAAAGAAAGAAGAAATTCCAACAAAAAAACGAAAAACATCGGATACGACGTGACACCCGTGACACTCTTGATGATGATGATGATGATGATGATTATGATAGAGGTTAGATTTTATAATAGATGCGGCACAAATGTCTAAACTTTATTAAAACCAACAACAGTAACAATAGCAACAATAACAGCAGCAGCAGCAACAATAACAACAAGAATAACAACAACAACGACCAATATCAATAACAACAACAACAACAACAACAACAAAATCGTTCCTTTCTCGATCGGTTCGTAGAAGAGTTGCATATTGTTTTCTTTTTTCTTTCTTTTGTCTTTTTATTTATACATTCGAAAGAAGGGACACACACCACCTGTCGCCGCCGTTACGTGAATCCACAACGACACACCATATAATAAATCGAGTTTACACATTCGCACGGTAAACCTTATCGTATGCCGAACGAATAATATCCTGGAGACCTACGGCATTAGTAAGACGAAAAAATACAAATGGATGATGGGGCACGCACAATCCAAGGTAAAAAAAAAAAAATAAAAGAGCAAAACAAACGCATCACCCACCATAAATATGTCATACCGTATATAATATGCATACATACATACATAATATATATTCTCTCGTATGCGGTCGAGATCTTTCTCACGACGCTGCTACGATCGCTAAAAGCAGTGCAAGGAGGCAAGCCAGTAAAACCATGGAATATTCTGTTATAGTTATAGTGATGATGTTAGTTACATAAGGAACACGTATTTCGATCGGTCGTGCGAGATTATTCTCGTCGTAATTTTTCAAATCAACGTCCCGTAGATTCCTCTCACCTTCGCGAACCCCGATATGCCCGTCGTCGTCGTCCTCATCTTGCGTTTCTATCGTCGGCCCCAACATCTCGCATCGACGTTCGTCATTTTTTTCCGTTCCCTTTTCTTCCTCTCCTAAGTCGTCATACTCACGAGAAATAACGTCTCTCGTCTCTACGAAAAATAATTTCAATTTCTCCTCGCCTTTCTCGTTAGCCTCGTCTTCGACTTCTACGGCCACCAAACAACCTTCACCCAATTTTCTCGATTGTACTCCGAGCTCTTCGATATCTTCTTTTAAATTCCCGTTCAAACTGGCCGCGGCTATTTGTAAATCTTCCACGGCTTTGTTAAGATCGATCTCAATGTCCGATTGACGTCTAACGTCGTTCTCATTGAGATTAGGAACGTCAAGTTTCTCCACGGATACGTCGGATTCTATGGTTTTTCTAATAAGATCTTCGCCCCTCGAGGACGTTGACATCTCGTCCAATGTCCTTTCGTCTACCTCGAAGAAAAATGACGACGAACGCGTGCTAGTTTCGCGCGTATAATCGTCGCTCTCCGTCTTAACGCGACTCGATGAATCATCTCCTCCAACGTCAAGGCCATCGCGTAGGTGGTCGGCCACGCTGCTAAAGGCCTCCGCTATCATCTTCACGTTCTCGTTCGCCAAACGAAGATAATAATCGAGCTTGTCGTCCTCGGTTTCAATGATATTTTCCTCTTCGTCCGGCTTCGAGTCGATGCATTCCTTGATTTCATCGGCTTCGTCGTCGGCTTCCTTCCTCTCAGATTTCTCATCTAAATGTTCTTGAACCGAGAGCTCATCGAGAAGCTCGTTGCGTAATTCCGTGATTAAAGGCTCAATCTCGACTTTACTATCGCGTACGGACCTTTTAGCTTCAATTAGTTCATCCTGCTGGTCGGTTTTTATTTCTGAATCATCGGATCCTTTGATTATATTTACCAAGTCTTGGCACAAACGACTGTACGCGGTAAAATCTGAATCCGTATCATCCTTACCGATTAAGGAATCATCAAGAGTGGGCTTCGAAGAATCCGGAGTAACGTCAACGACGGACGAACTACGTCTTGTGGCACCGAGAAAAGTGGACGTTGGCGTATCTCCGCGATTATTGGAACTTTTATTCGGCCATTGCATCGTCGTTGACGGCGAGACATATACCCGAAGCATTTTTCTACATAGACCGGAGTCACGATGATTTCCATTAATGTCGATGGTATTCTTTGTATACCTTTCTCCGCGCCACCTTACATTACCACCTTGATCGGATAATTCGCCGTCGCTGACAACGCGTCTAAAATGATCTATCTTATCAACGAATTTACGATCACTATCTATAGTCTCGATATCGTCGTTGATCTCACGAAGGCTTGGCTGCCTGCGCAAATGTATACGTTCTTGATTTATTAGCCCATAAAGATTAGCGGAAAGAGATCTAACGACTCTTTTTTTCTTAGGAGGAAATTCGTTGGCGCCTTCCGTTTGGTTATCTAAGTTATTCCTTGCCGATGTCGTCGTGGCATCCTTTCTAAGAGTCCTAAAAGCTAAATCGTCGGTGACGACGTCGGGCTCGCATTGTGGTATGTACGGTGAACGAGGCGGATTAGATTTATTTGGCACCGTGTGCAAATAGTCGCTCTCGGTAGCGGTGGTCACTGGTCCAAGCGGTATACCGAAAGGTGGTTGTGGTTCGATCACTTTGAGTGTATTATTCGCACGATGTATATTACGGAAGACAACGTCGTCTCTCGTTACATCCGGTTCGTCGCGACGTGTTATGCCAATAGGCGACTTAGTTTCGAACATATTGTCCCTGCGTGAAAGTATAGGCGAGGCGATAAGGTAACTGATGTTTGAAAACGACGATTGTCCGATAATATCCGACAAAGAAGTTGGTCGTTCAACAGGATGCATTCTTCTATAAGCCATATCATCTTTCAACCTATCAGGTGAATCCGGACGACCAGGCTTTACTCGTTCATCTTCGGGTTGTCCACGTTTAAGACTAAATTCCTCCATGCTTCTTCTTTCGGCACGATCCAACAAATCCTCGTCCCCGAGTCTCAAACTATTGTATATTGCTTCCAATTCGGAAATTGCCTCTTCGAGATTTTTCGACGATTGTTTCTTCTCCAAGGCTGCCTCATCCATTTTCGCCCTTTCGTTATTCCTTCCTTCGGAATTCATTTCGTTCCCATTGTCGTTTCTGGAAACATACGAAGAACGTTCGCTAGACGATTGAGTATTACGCGCTGAGATTCTTCCATATATACCGTCCGTTTCACAGTTCATCGATAATTTAATCTGTTTTACTCCTCCATCGTGTTCATTAACAACGTTCGAGTTAAGTTGATTATTACGATTGTTCTTTCTTCTACACTTCGAAGCTTCAGGCTCATCCATTTGAAGAGAACGACGACACGGATTACGTTCAATCTCGTTCGAACGGTTACTGTACATAGACGTGTACTTATTGTTACTATATTCCCGCGGACGAATATTTATCTTATTGGATTCTAAAAGAAACATATTCTGTGAATCGCGTTGCATAATATTTTTATTACGTGTAATTTCCTCACTCGAACTATATGCTCGTGTACCAATCCAATCGAGTTTCTTATCCGTATTTGTATTCGCGTATCCATCGAAAAGCCTTTTCTTTTGACTTCTGCCGTTAAAAGGAAAAGAATGGCACGCATAGGTAGGAACACGACGAGGATCACGAGGTGGAGGATCTGGTGGATTAGATGATCTTGGCATCGATCTACGTTCGATCGTTTGATCTCTCTGACGATCGATATCCTTCATTGACGTCAACGTGAAACTATTTTTCGAATTATCCTGTTCCATCCAACGACCACCGGCAGCGTTTTTTTCGTAAAAATTATTTTGATTCATATCCGTTAAATGTCCGTGAGTGGAATATTTATTTTTATTATCGTACGACCTATTCTCGGAACAACTTGTACCTTTATTGATATCTTGAACGTTTAACAAAACCGGCTTGCGTGTCGTAGCAATTTGATCGTTAGATTGTAACGTTGTTCGCCGTGAATGTATTATTTGACGTGGTGTATCATTCAAATTCGCGATAACACGTTGTCCCTCGTCCAAACATTCCAAGCTGTCTTGCTTACAATTTATTTCATTGGCGTCGTCTATTTGCACTTCTTCTTTAAACAAACGTTTGATATAACGTTCCGTTCTGGCAGCTCGAGTACGCCTGTTGTAAGAATTGGTCTTACAAATGCTCTGCGAATGATCCTCTAATTGAGATTTAGCCAATGAATTATTGGAAATACGTGAATCCTCGTCCGAGCTACTATTAGGACATAATCGATCTCTTTTAGCCTCTACGCGTGCCTTCATTTTATTTTTCCTTATTTTCCTACCCAGACCTTCTAAGGAACCGTCGCTGCTACGCGAATGTACAGAATCTAAATGGACGTTAAGAGATTCCATGGATTGTTCATTAGTTTCAGTTAATAAATTATTAGGGTCCGTCTGACGTTCGCAATAATTTTTCACCGGATGAAGTACAATATTGTCCGATTGCTTATCGATTTTGGGAGGATTCTTAGGTTCTCTTTTACAATAAACAATTTCTTCTTCGTTGGAAGAACTGTCGTCATCTCGGATGGAAGATATACGCTTAAATATTCCTCCGATGGACCACTTTTTCTCTTTCTTTTTATAAGACGTCGAGGTTACGGCGTTGCACACTGGGAGACGACGGGTCGGTGGTAAAAGACCATCCATTCTAAGTATATCTTTTCCTCTTAATCTTCTTTTCTCCGTAAAGCAACTATTAGACTCCATTTTATACTGTTACACCTATAATAAATACAGATCTAATCCTTAACATTATATATATATATATATATATATATATATATACACACACACACACACACACATATATATAATGAACCTATATTACTCTTTACTAACCTTTACACAGTTATAAAACTATAAACAATTTCTTTGAAGTAAAAGATCGAGCGTTCTGCACAGTTGTCAGAGAATAGTAAATAACGTTTGAAGGCCATGTACAATCATTGGTAGTTAGGAACGAATCGAGACACGTAAACTGAAAGTATAAAGAAATAACTGTAATGGACACCGTATAAAGAAGTACATCGACAATGTCACCAACTCACCTTTTACTTCGCGAAACATTTTCATTTTACTCTTTTTTCTCCCTTTTTCTTTCTTTTTTACGTACGCAACTTTTATAACTCTCGAATCATGAAAATTTACACGAACGTAATATTTTCATAATGCACCACTGTACATTTCGTAAATCAAAACTTTCCTAAATATAAATTTCGATGATACGGATCTTACAGAAGAAGTTTCAGCTATCTCGGAATTGTACTTCGTCATTCCAATCGAAACGACGATTATTTATTTAACACTTATTATTTGACACTTAACAATAGTTAATTATAAAAGTGTGGAACAAAAGCTGCGTCCAACAAAGCTGTCTGATGCGACGCGACCATAAAAAGTACGCTGAAACCGACTCGATTCGCTAACTAAAAGGAGGGGTGGGGGGATTCGTTATCAAGACCCCACCCATAGAAATTTTTTTTTTTCTTAACTTTCGCGCAGAATCACGCGTGGGTTGCTCGTACGTCACGGTTTTTGCACGCGTCTTTCTAAGTAAGACGATATAAAAATACGGGTTTTCTTCTTATTTCTCTCTCTCTCTCTCTCTCTCTCTCTCTCTCTCTCTCTCTCTCTCCCCCTCCCTCTCTCGGCGAACGAACTTTTTCCTCCAAGCTGTTTATATTCGTAAAAATATTTTTCAAAGCTTGTGTTTATATAGCGCTCCGAGGACTTAATGTATATCGTTGATATTTTGACGCTCTCTAACGACTGAGTGTAGGAAAGCTGAAATAAGATGTATTATTATTGTATTGTACCCGGGTAATTAATGTTACATCATTATTCTCAAACGAAATCCGAATAAAAAGATTTCTGACAATTTTATGATTCTTAAGTGTGATAATGCGAAACTATGTGAATGAAGGATCAATTCGATATCGTGTTGTAAAAGTATTTTATGTTTAAATTGTGGATTTTTTATTTTATTTTACTTTATTTTATTTTTCTTTGACAATAAAAATATGGCCGAGGCAAATATGGTTCTTCTTAAAAGTGGTAAAGATCATAATTTGGAGGAAAAGCAAAAAATCATCGACAAAGCTCCTTTCAAAGACTTGAAGATCGACGATGCACAAATTTTAGACACCGTAGAGGGTAGAGAAATATGTGAACATTGTTATAGGTCTAGAAAATTTTTTTGTTATACCTGCTTTACCCCTGTAATCGATCAAAAGTATTTTCCTCGCTTGAAGGTATCTTCTAAATATTGTTTTTATGTTACATTTGAAACGTGCGTTGGATAATGTCTACTGTAATTTTCGTTTTTTTTTTTTTAAGCTACCTGTAAAAATAGATATTATTAAACATCCTAGAGAGATAGAAGGGAAAAGTACCGCGGTTCATGCCGCTGTCTTAGCTCCGGAAGACGTAAAGATATATATTTATCCTGATTTTCCTGAAATGGTAAAAAATGAAGAGGTATGAGAATATTAGCGTTGTAATTCATTGTCGATCATTACATTTTTTTACACATATAAATGACACATTATCCCTCAGACTGTTCTCATTTTTCCTAGCAAAACTGCTTTAACTATCGATAATTTATTTATTAAAGAAGTTCAACGAGATGGCAAAACTTTTTTAGAAAGGATCAGGAATGAATATCCAATAAAAAGAGCTATATTTATCGATAGTACGTGGCATCAAACGAAGTCAATATATAAAGATCAAAGATTAAGAGGTCTGTATATACATATATATAAATATATATCTTACATGATTCTAAAATCTCTAGACTTAATTTTAAGCTGGAACAAATTATTAATTTACAGATTTACGATGTATCGTTTTAAAGTCAAGAATATCGCAATTCTGGCGACACCAAAAGAAAAGTCCAAGATGGTATTTGGCAACGATAGAAGCAGTACATCAATTTTTAATAGAATTGCATACATGTGCCTTTGATATAGTAGAATGTACATATAGAGAGGAGGATAAAGAAAGAGAAGATAATTTAACTATCGGAGAACTAAATTACAATGCGTCAAATTCTAATCAAAAGTATGATGGCAGATATGACAATCTTTTGTACTTTTTTAAATATATGTACGAGAAGATTCATACTATATACGATCATGACAAATTATGGGCATATAAGAGACCTCTGATATGAAACATGCGCATATACGTAAATATATATATATAATAATAAATTATTCTTCTACGACAATCCGAATATTCGTGTGATTATTTACTTTTGAAAATAAATTGAAAAATTTTAATTAATCGTTCAATATCGGCGATGTATGGAATTTATTGAACCATCGGTAGGTATTTTCGAGCGCGTTTTGTTGGGAGAATGAATTAGTGTTTGGTAACTAACGATTGTTGTTATTTACGTACACGGTCATTCACAGTGACGATTCATTATTTAAAATTATAATTTTGAATAATTAAAATTAAAAATACCGAAAGATCAATTATTTTTCCTCATTGATTGCGACTCTTATTGGTTATGTTATAAATTAAATACTACCTTATCGATGGTTAAACTACATAAAAGTTCAAGCCTGTTCCGCTAACCTTTCTTTCGAAGAGTCTGCGACTTCAATGACAGGTACGGACAAAATATGAACTACGAATACAAGCAAGGAACGCTCCCCCCCTCCACTATGCGTCTATCGTATCGGTTTATAACCTTGTGTTAATTAGTAAAATTAAAAAAAAAAAAATCTTTGAATTGAACTATACCTTATTTATTTTCCCGTAGAAGTGTTATCGGCAATATAAAGCGCGATGGTTAAACTATCTTTCCTTCTCTTTATCCTCCTTTCTATCTTGGACTTTTTCTTTTTTTGTAGTCTCGAGTAATTGCGATGTTTTTGATTTTAAAACGATACGTCACGTAAATCCGTGAATTAATATTATGTACCAACTTGAAATTAAAGCTTCAACGTTTAATCATAATTAAATATAAGGGATTTTGAAAGTACAGTTTTGAAATATGCAGCCATTCGCCCGGTAGTACTTGCGTTACATGATTTACAATTATATTTCGCAAATAATACCGACCCAGGTCTCACTACGTGGAAGTTGCTGCATGCGGAGACCCAAAGGGGCTAATTTGATGACACTAATTCTAAAATCCGCTTTCGCGAGATAAATCTAATCGAATTTTCGAGCAAACCAAACGAAGTTCCTCGGTAGGACACTTTTAATCGCGCCCGCGAACACTCGCGTCGGTTAACGTTTAAACGAATGTATATTATTGTTTAAATATTAATTTATCGTACTCCGCATACATTGAAGATCTTTTAAATAATTGAAAAATTATGTCGAAAGTATTAATTTATTAAGTTTTCGCGTTTAGAAAGAGAGACCGTCGATGCGCACTCGTCGAAGTACAAAGAGAAACTAACAAGGTAGTCGTCAAAGTTAATGAAAAGACCTTCTATGTTTATATTACGCAAGGTCAATCACGCCGAGATAAGAATTTTAAAGTAGAGGAATTTTATATTAACATTATTTTGTTTCTCACGCGTTCCGATATTTGTTATGTTTGAACGAATGCATTATTGTTATATAATATTAGTTTATTCTATTGCGCGTACATTAAAGACCGTTTAAATAATTATAACGTTACGACGTCAGTTTTCTTTCGTACTTCGTGAAGTAAGCATCGAAATAGACTCTTTCCGTACCGCTACATTTAATAATCTCACAGATACGAACATTTTGTATTTATTTAAACAATTCACAATGCGTTCGGAGTACGACGAGGTAATAATTAAACAATATTATATTACGTAAAGCGTCACAGAGCTCTTGAGACGCGATTATTTCAATCCGATAAAAAAAATTTAAGAAACCATTCGCGTAAATTATTTGAATGTCAGATTTTTAATAACCTTCTTGTCATTTATTATCTCTTTTTACAAAATAAACTTATTATAACATGTATATTTGTACGTACGATAAGAAAATATATCCGTTTGTTCTAATTCACGTATGCCCGTTACAATATGACAAAATATCTAATTACAAAAATATGATATATTATATAAATGTATGCACTATGATATGACGCGTATGAACTACTTGGTAAGTATGTAATTATGTTTTAAATAGCATTGCAAGATCCGATAAGAACTTTCAAATTTAAGAAGATATCGTAGTATTGCAGTCTTGTTTTGAAGTAAAAGATATTGAAGCTCTTGATTTGAAAATTATGTCTGCTTTCATATTATCTTGGAAAGTGCATTCTTGCAGTGAAATTTCGTTTACATTTTCTAATAAATTTTTTAATAATTCAATACTACCACTTTCACTCTCAGTGCCATTTAAATACTTCTGTGTTTCCATACGAATAGCATATTCTTTGAAATATCCAAGAGTACATTTCTTCACTGTTAAAGAGGCATCATCGTGTAACTGAAAAATATAATTCATTATTAGTTACAACAAATTTATTATATTACATGAGTCATCTATATCTATCTAACCAATTATTTTACCTGGATACCCTCAATGCAATTTTTGAAGATGCATTCATTCATGACGACTTCACCTGTTCTATAAATAACAACAGCAGTTCCTAATCCATCAAAATTTGTCTTTTCAATTGTTAATTTTGCGCCTGGTAAGACTACTATGCCTAATTTGACTATGCTTTGATTCAAGGCAAATATTGTGCAACCAATCATTTTGACAGATCCTTTTCTAACAATGATACCAGCCTGAAGTTCGCCGAGGTGTATAGATACGTTTTCTAATAGAACCTATAAGAAAGTAATAGAATCCGTTAGAACACCTTTATACTTATAGAATAATTTCTATACTTGTTAGAATATATATATTATATAATATCTCTAACTTCTTGTCCAGAAAAGTCCAGCAAAGATGGTAAGCTTTCCATCTCATTAGCAGAAAGTACTGTACGCTCAGCCTTGCCAATTCCCTTGATAGTGCCACCTTCCTCCAAAGCACCGGAACCTCTGATTTGATGTAATCCCTCTCCAAGAAAAACAATTTCACCAGGTTCAGCAGCAAGCAAAGCTTCTTGCAGACATCTATAGATTCTATAAGAAAAAAAACATATATTACAACATTTGCAACATTATCTTCAGTTAGTATATACAATAAGTTTCTTTTTCTTACTGTAGACAAAGACTTGGCGATATCACGGTTTCAATTTTATCCAAAGCATTCTTTATTTCCGTTGAAGTACCACCAAGCCATACAAAATGAGCTTCCTTTTGCTTATCGCTATTCCCATGCTTTCTCGTTTGTTCTTCTCCCATAAAAGAGTTACGATGTCTTGCGAGAATATCTCTAATCGCTGGATTTTCAAGTATTTCCATTTCTGTTTTAATTTGTTGCAATCGAAAATGAAGCTTCATCAATTGACAAGCCTTTCCATCGTCCATAAAACAACTCTCAATTTCTTCCTCGTCAGATATCGATTCTTCTAATTTTGAAATATTTTGCTGGATTTCTCTGGCTTCTCTTACCAATGTTCTGATCACGTCGCAAGTATCTTTATTGACGCATCCCCGTTTCATATCATAGAATAGTCTAATTCTGGATTCTAGATGCAAAGTCACCCAATCTGAATTTTCATCATCATCAAGGTCCCATGGCATCCACAAATAATTATAAAAAAATCTCACTTGATCTATACAACTGGCGGTACCAACCATGTCTAAAGTCTTATTCTCTTGTTTTTGAGTTGGATATAATTCTATCAAAGGTACATCATATTTTTCAGGCAAATGAATGTCATCTTGTACGGCTGTGATTTTGACTAATGCAAGCAAATCATTGAAATCAACTTGCTCTGCTTCAACGACGACAATAGTAGGATAATGAATTTTTAAGTCTTGACAAGTCAGACGGGGAATTTTCCACAAAGCTTGCCATCCAACTGGTTCTATTACAAGTTCCACATAATTTAACCATTCTGATTTTATTTGTGACGCAGATACTACCTTGTTTTGGTTAGATAATATTTCACTGAATTCTACTAGCCTTTCTTGGAGACTTTTATCAAATGTATATATTTCCATAGTTTCTGTCTTCTCTGAAAAGCAATTTACAGATATTCGTAAATATCAATGATATCTCGTCGCGCGTAAATCGTACTCACATTATCTAAACACTTTCTTACGAGTAATCGAACGAAAATAATATTATTAAACGCAGTGAAATGAATAATTAGTACGTGAGGTGAAATAAAGCGAAGCAGAATTGCCGGTATGAGAAACGTTTTTTTTTTCTACATAAGATTTTCCCGCCTTTTTTTGTAGATTATTATCGAAATAATCTTTCCGTACTATGATTCTCTATTGTCGTATAATTAATGTTTACATCGTTCGTAAATATTAATTATTTCATAAATTAATATTAAAAGTTCTTACCCGTTAAATTAATGTGAGAGCAAATGGGCGAACGATTTTCAAAAGTTACACAGCAGCCATTTTGATTTGACAACCGTTCAGATGCGGTGTTGTTAATCGTTGCTATGAGAGCTTTGTGACAGCATCGACATTGTTAACATATTTAAAGGTTACGATTAAATACATTTACATTGCGTATATATAAAAAAAAAATATATATATATATATATGTGTGTTTTATTTGTTAACAATATATAAACTATGGCTGACGAAATAATTGGTTCGTCTTTATTATCGTTACATCTCATAAACGTACACACATCGTGCAATTAATATGAAAGAAATAGTTTTTCATCTCGTAGTTCGTCTTACGTAGAGTATCAGTAAATAAAATTCACGCGAGGGTTTAATTATTTTGATAACGTTATTTATTTTATTATTCAGCGGATAATTGTTTAGAAATAAGTACGGAAAAGAGTCATGCCCAAATTCCAAAAGACGCGAAGGACAGATTGTTCGACGAGATTATTGGCCACATAGAAGATCTTCTATTGGGTATATTTGGGTATATTGTAAATTAAAATAAAAATAATTCATAGTTTATTATTCCTTGTTTATTCTGCTTTTATAGAAGATGGCTTTCGTGCCATTCAGGAAGAATTTTTGGAAAAATATTGGACCATTTTTGAACCAACCGAAGAGAATAAGTTAGTTTATACGGAAATATTTAATGAATATGTAAGTTTCATGCGAAATATCTTTGACTCAAAAACCAAATTTTTGTTACGTCTCAATAATATAAGGTTTCGTTTCTTTTTTTTCTATTTCAGAATAAAACTGTGGAAACTTATATCGTTAATTATCTGCAAAAAATTATTCCACATTTTAATATGAATGTTCTTCTTCATTATCTGAGGTAAATATAAAGCTAATCTCGCGCACAACATTTTTAAAAAGTTATAAATTCAATATACATGTCGTTTCCATTCAGTGAAAAACAAGCAGAATTAGACGGCGAAGTTTTCGAAGTATTATCCGCGGTTACAGACTTCTTAGCATTTAAAGAAATGCTTCTAGACTATCGAGCCGTAAGTTACTTAAACTTCTAGTATCTTTGTTTTTAGATATATATATATATATACATGTAAATATTTATAGGTGAAAGAAGGAAAAGTTCAGGATCTTAGTTCAGGAATATCTGTAACATCTGTAAAAAATCCTACCACTGATTTTGACTTAAGATAAGAATAATTTTTTATAACTAAAACTATAAATATTTACTTTTGTAAACGATTAATCGGCACAATATCAAATAAAATTATTTATCAAAAATCATATTTATTACAATGTAAAAGTTTCCAGAAAGATAATTGAGACGCGTTTTACCGATCTGATTTCATTAAATTCCACATTGAAATATTTTACACATGTAAAAATGAAAATAATGGAGCAGTTTTTTTTTAATGATTCTTTGATATAAGACAGCCCAAATTATTGGAGTTCGTATTTTAAGGAATGGTATCTTGACGGATAGAATCTTTGTTTAGTGCATAAGAATTTCCATTTGTACAAGTTTGCTATTTGTTTCATTCGGCATACGATATGGTAATGTCCCTGCAAAACTCGTCAATGCCCTCGCTTGATGTCGAAGATCACGATATTGTTGTTCTCTCGCTATTTCATCACCTGGTTCCGTAGATCGTAATTTTTGATATTGACGATAAAGTATCGTCATAGTGGCTAAAAGAACGTCAGTTAGAGTTCCAGCTACTTCTGGCGACACTCGACGCAATGCTGTTACTCTTTCATCGACATCTTTGACGTGCAACGGCAACATTTCTGATTCGGCGATAGTCTGAAATTTAATTTTTAATTAGAAAAGAAACGGAAACTTTTCTTTTTCTTTTTTAAATATGTATATTATTCTCAACTCACTCTAAGTGCACTCTGGCATTGATCATTGTGATATTGATCAAAAAATACCATAAGATGTCGTAAAGTATAAAACGAAGCAACCAATTCGGCTGGTGCTTGTATAGCAATACCTTGATACCTAACAAATTTGATATCCATTTATTTAGTCTTTTATATATGAATAAATGAAATAATTATTTTATCAAATTTTACCTTGAGCTTATGTCGTTAGAGGTAGTTTGCAATCGACTCCTTAATGATCCAGGTGTTCCTTTTTGACTCACTACTTGCGCCAAAAGTGTGCACATTAAACTGAGAACTTTCTCGTGAGTACCAGCAAGATCATACATCGTGACCGCATCCTCCAAAAGACCTTTCCTATATAATGTCTCTGCACATATATTTATTACGTCATCTGTATTTACTTGGAACTGGTCTAGAATTCCTGGTAATCTTCTATCCTTTTCTATTTTGCCGACAAGGATATCTCGATTTGCAGGTGAAGCATCTACGACCATTCCCGCAGCTGATGCAGCGAACATATTTCTATCATAAGGATCTTTCATACATCTGAAATTTCAAGATGATGATTGCAAAAAAATTTATAATTTTAAACAAAGTTTCTAAGCATAAAGGTATACCTTAATAAAAAGAGATAGTGCAGACTTTCCTTTGGATCTGAGGATTCGAATCTCTTCACATATAGCAATATTAGTCTTGCAAAATTTAATCTTTTAGCAGGTGGTTTATCGGAAGGGTCAACACTTATCAACGGAGCTAGAACACTTTGACTAACAGATAACAGATTATGTTCATGCATAGCAGCTGCCAGGTGCACAGCATGAGCCAAATGACGAGCACCTGCGCCTCTTGCCAAAAATTCGATTGCTGCTTCAAACTGACCGGTCAGAAAAAGCATGGAAAAGTATAAAAATGGTTGTTCATGTGCATGGTAGTAAGATTCACCTAGAATATTTTAAGAAAACGATATAATTGTCTCATAAATATATTTATAAAAATTAGGTCAAGTAACATACCATATATTTCTGAGATTGTAGTTTGGAGATAATCCAAAGTTAATTTATTTTCAATGTCAGGTTGATCTCTCACTTGGCACAATTTTAACCACAAATAATCATCCGCGGTCGCTATTACTTCAGAATGCAAGTCATCAGGTTCACATGGAACTAATGCGCTATGTGCTGCTCTCTTGTAAGGATCTGTCGCAGATCTTATATGTTTTTTATAATGTAATTTTAATACTGATTCTGCACGATTACCAGGATAACGTTGAGGATCATCGCATGCTTCTTCCAGAGCAGTTCTAAATTCTATGAAATCTGCATTGCATTGTTTCAAACATTGCAAAGCAGCTTTATAATCTCCAGATCTCATACAGAAATAAACTATTGGCCATAATGGCTTATCCCCCAACTTCACATCTTCTAAATCTCTCAAATTTTGTACTTTAATGCCAACAAAGCTTTTTACCAAAGGTACAGTGCCCGGAATACCACCCCTTTTAGCTTGAACCAAATTTTCATTGATGACAGAATTCATAAAATCTCTATATCGATTTTCAAGATAATTTCTTGCCAATGATACGATTTTCTGTTCAATTGCAGGACTAGTTCTTGATTTAATTTGATCTCCTCTTGGCGTCGGTGGAATATCTACCATAAACTTAACCATTTGCCATAAATCCGTAACTTTCTTGTCATTAAACGACTCGCTTGCTTTGCAGAATATATTAAATAAATTGGGTCTTGTCGTACCACGAAGTACATGCTCGTTGTAGTTCTGTAATTCTTTGGCATAAGCAACTTCGACATTAGAGAGACCACTAACCATTGATCCAGCTAACTTGGTACGTTGTGGAGTTCCTCTTAAATCTACTAACTCTCCGGATGGTGCTGTCATAGCATTAATTATTTCAAAACGCATTTGTTTCCATTCACCCAATATATGTTCCATCTGTTGAACTGTGGTAAGTTCAAATGTCTGAAATACAAAACAAATTTTACTTTTACGATATATGTCAAACGTAAGAATATAATATATTTTTACTGTAAACAAATAAAATTTACATCTTTATGTACTTCTTCGATGATAGAAAGAATTGCATTTTCTTTCTCATTTCTTAAATAGCTTACAATATCAGTATCTGCAATGGGATCTAATGGTTCAAATGTGCGTCTCGCACTGAGTGAACTTAACTTTTGAGATATTTGTGGCAGATCAACCCCCCGAGAACCTAACAACAAGTGACTGAAAGATAAATAAAATATTTTTTACGTTATATATTGTTACTATTATCGTTCATTGATATCGTGATGACTTACGCTTGGACCTGGTTGTCCTGAGTACCGGTTTGTGTGACACGTGACCATAACTCGTTAGAAGCTTCTAATATTTGACGTAAATTTCTTTCGACTTGTGGAAGTTCCTCACTACCTTCGACAGCGGCAGACAATTGTTCTGCTGATCTTAATAATTCACTGAAACCACTATCTCCCGTTGCTCGCGAAGAATCTATAGTAGACATGTCGCAATTCGCTGGATCTACCATTTTTAAAGCGCGCTAAGAATATCATACTGATCATACTTTCAAATCCAATATGGTCGACCACGCTGACCAATCTAATAACAAATTTTAAATTAAAATAAATATGCTAGTCCTACGCGCGCGCACATGCACACGTACGTACACATTTTTCATTTATATTATTATAATTAATATATTTAAAAATTGCGCAAACCATTATTATATTATAATTAAATCACGAATTATTTTAAAATCTCATTTTAATATTTCTTATAAAAAGGCTCGTTCTCAAATCGAATTGTTCAATTATTTAAATATGTCATACCCGCAACATCGTCGGCCAATCAGATTTCAATATTTTTTTCCAATCTTTAAGAGAAATGTTTTAAATAAAAATAAAAAAAATATATGTATTTTATATCTCCTATTTACACGAGATAAAGAAAAGAAGTTCTTCTTTTTATGAAGGAGCGAATAAAATATTTATTTGTATTAACTTTTGTATTACCAATATGCCGGTCACGAGATTGAAACTACCTAGCCAAATTTACCATGAAATTTATCATTATGCTTGAATTTGATTGATTTCGATTAGTCATTTGCAGAAAAAAAAAGATAACATCGTTTTATTTTATTATAATATTACAGAAAATCGTATGAGAATAGAGAAAATTTACAATTCTTTAATATATTTGCCGGTATTCTTGAACCGTAGAAATTGTCATGTGTAATCTATTGTTATTTCGTATTTGAAGTTATTTCGAATTAATGATGCATTCTTTAACGATACGTGTCTATGTATAAAAAAGAAAAAAAAATGGAAAGGCGGAATTTTGACAGCAATAAAAATCACAAAGTTTTGCGATATTATGTTGCAAAGAAAAATTCTACTGTTACTTGCATGTCAAGACATTCTGATGTAAATGTAAGTACTTTACGTCTGGGAATGCTGGTAAAATGCCTGGAAGATTTAATGGATGGAATGCTCCTAATTTCTGTCACCGATGTGTCAGAATCAAAAGTTTGGTTTAACACAGAATGGTGCTGTCAAAAAAATGATCTCATTCATGTGTCACAAGAAATTTGGAGATTTCTTCTTGCGGTTTCAGTACCACAAGAGAGAGTACGCCTGGCCAATAATAAATCACTTTGTGGAATATTGGAGAATCTATCTGTAAACGATAAAGTATGGTATCACCCTAACCATAAAGTTAATGACCACAAGGAATTAGCTATTATTAAATATATTGGTCCAGTACCCGAGCTTGGTCAAGGATTTTATTTTGGTCTTGACATACCGGTAAATTGATCACAAACAACGATCGCAAATTTACCTGTTATTTGCTACTTTATTGCTTCCATATTAAAATATAGAAATCATATATAAATTATTTTAGGAGAGTCAAGAACTATCTAAAACGTCTATGCTATGTTTAGAATATTTTGAGTCCGTTCACTCAAATAAAACATTTGCAACATTGAATAAAATTTCTCTTTACAAAGTGGATGTTCCAAATAGAAATACAGAACAAAGTATATAATTGCATAATTTTGTTTTTACTGTCATAGAAGATCGAATGATTTATCTACATATATTTTTTTTCGTTACAGTTTTAATACCAAAACCTATTACACAGAATGCCTCTACTAATGACAAAAAGAAATGTACTTTGGATCCAAATTTGTTAGCTGTATTGGAAACATTTTCCCCAGACACCAGTAACAATAATAACAATAATTGTAATAGTACATCTTTACCAGATGATTATCATTATGCCATGAGATCATTAACTCCACAAAATACAAATAATAAATCAGGTAGTTATAACAATGTTAGGAATGTTTAATTTATTCTTAATTTATTATCTAATTAGAGAACAATTCTTACCTAGTTCAGTTTTCCTTGTATACCAAAGAGAGTTAATAATAGTTAACTGAGGTGTTTAAAAATAGCTTCAGAGTTAGTCTATTCTGAATGTACCGGCAAGTGTCTAACGTGTTGTGAATATAATCGAAGTTTACTCAAAGAATGTCTACTTTTCAAAATATTCCAACTTTTGTTTTAAATTATAAATGGAGTAGTGACATAGAATCGAGTGCATACAGTGAATTAGAAGAAACTTACGATCATGTAGAAAAATTCAATCATAGTAAGCAGGAATAATAGCATAAAGTATTATATTCAATATATCATGCTGGTGTATTATCTTCTAGGTAATATGTCAGAGGAAAATGGAAACAAGAATTTTAGACGAGATAAACCTTCGGATTTAATTGTTGGTTCAAATGTCAAAGTACTACTAGGCTCAGATTTCAGACATGGAACCCTTCGTTCGATTGGAATACGGCCTGATACAAATACTAGTAAATTAATGGCAGCTGTCGAATTGGTAAATATGAAGAGAATATTATAGAAAATGAAAACGTATGTTATATTATAAATAAAATTATTATATATATTTAGGATGAAGGTCATCCATTGGGTACAGATGGTACTTACAAGGAGATAAGATATTTTCAATGTCAACCTTATAGAGCAGTTTTCACGGATATCGACCAATGCTTTCCATATGAATCTGGAGTAGTGAGTATTATATAAAGTAAAAATATTTCTACACTTTTTATCATCTTTTTATAAATGCAATTTTTATGGATAGGTAAGACTTGATGATCGATATCCTTCTATGAATACTAACAATTTTGGAAATATGGAAAATGTAATTACAGGAATGGTGAGACCTATTTCGGTCAAAGGAAATTTAGAGAGTATTTGTGGAAAATTCAAAGGAATACAAGGTCATCATAATTCATGTTATTTGGATGCTACTCTTTTTAGTATGTTTGCTTTCACTAGTGTATTTGACAATCTTTTATTCAGGTAACATAATTGGATACATATACAATTATTTATTATTTTAAAGGAAGTAACATAAGTCAAAAATATTTTATTAATTTTATCAAATGTAGACCACCTAATGAAAAAGATTGTCACGAGTATGAAGAAGTTCAGAAAGTATTACGCGAAGAAATCGTTAATCCCCTTAGAAAAAATATATATGTAAGTGCGGATCGTGTAATGAAATTAAGAACGTTACTTGAAAAATTGTCTTCTGTCTCTGGTCTTACAAGCGAAGAAAAAGGTTCTTGTTCAAAAATTATTCTTATAAATTTTATAATACTTGAACAATGTCAAAATTACATTGGAATACTATTTATTATTATTATTATATAGATCCAGAAGAATTTTTAACATCATTGGTGGCACAAATCTTAAATGCCGAGCCATTTCTCAAATTAAGTTCTGGTCAGGATGCATATCACTATCAACTTTTCGTTGAAAAGGATGATCATCTAAGTTTACCAACAGTACAACAACTGTTAGAACAGAGCTTTTTCACAAGTAATATCAGATTGAAGGAAGTTCCTTCTTGCCTTATCATACAAATGCCACGATTTGGGAAATCGTTCAAAATGTATCAAAAAATTCAACCGACTCTCTTGCTCGATGTAACGGATATAATTGAAGATTGTTAAGTATTGTTATTAACAACAAACGTTATTTTTAATATATATTGATAAATAAAATTAATTTATATGATAATACATTTTTCTTTTTTTATACAGCTCCTAGACAGTGCACAGTATGTGGCAAATTAGCTGAATTTGAATGTAAAGAATGTTATGGAGAATGTGGAGAAGGCCTTGAAAGCATAGCCTTCTGCTTAAAATGCTTAAAAATAGTAATGTCAATATTCTCTAATACGATTTCATTTTAATATCATGGTACGTAAATTATATTATTATCTTTTAGGCGCATCGTCACGAACATAGAACTAATCATGAACCAAAAAAACTTAGTGTACCAGTAGAATTTGCAATTCTACAAGAGCATTGTCCCGTACCTCGTTTATATTTAGAACTCTCAGCAGTCGTTTGTATTGAAACATCTCATTATGTTTCATTCGTGAAGTGTGGCTCTGGTTCAGAAGCACCATGGTGCTTTTTTGATTCTATGGCAGATAGAAAAGGTATAATTTAATCCTTTATATATATTTCATTCAAGATTTATGAATATCTATTGTTAGGTGAACAAGATGGGTATAATATACCAGAGATGGTCCCGTGTCCAGATTTTCCTTATTGGCTAAGCGAAGAAGGTGGCAATTATTTGATGAAATTAACAGACGATCGTAATTTACCGGAATATGCAAAACGACTTTTGTGTGATGCTTACATGTGCATGTACCAGTCACCAGATGTTATGATGTACAAATAATGTTGATATAGAGCCCCATAACTATTGGTAAATTATTTGTAATTTCCAATTAAAATAGTAGACGTTTTTATTTTAAATCAGTTTTATGTGCACATATAATGTAATTATTTTCATATATTTCTTTTTTTTTTTTTTTTTTTTTTTTATAATTCCGTCTTCAAAGTACATATTCTGCGATCATCGAAACTGTTAACGTATTATAAAAAATTTTAATATTTACGATGTCCTCCAATGGATTAAAGGAGTAATAAAAACGAAAATTGATATAAATATTCTTGATGATTAATCATAATATTTTGCAAGTCTGTAAAGATATTATTAGATGCAAATACGTTATTTTATATGAAAAAATAGTATTACATATAAATAGTAAATTATTATCATTGTATCGTAAAATATGATAGTGCACAAAGTCTAAGAAAAATTTCTTAGTTTTAATTTATTTTAATACTATACTAAATGTTTTTAACAAAAGAATGTAGATTGTTCCAGCCATTATTTGACTAGAAATGCGACTACAAATTTGTATGAAAGTCAATTGTCTTCTTACCTTAATGGAGTTAGTATATCAGTTCTCAAAGTAACTTAATAAAAAATATAATTTATACACACACACACACACACACATATATATATGTATGTATGTAATTATTGTACTACTATATATCTTTCGATTAAGTTACGAAAAGTTTTCTATTTCACCGTGGCGTTTTTAACGGATGTGCTAATTTGTTTATTATGCTAATTACATAGAAATAGGTATATTTACAATAAATAAAGGCATCCATTGTATTATAAGCACTTATTTCAATTGTATTCTCGGAAATCGTACACAGTCTTCAATCCATTTAGCTACAGTAAGCAGGCATTTTTCTTGCAAAGGTGGTCCCATTAATTGTAATGATAGTGGCAATCCCTTTTTAGATAATTTTATTGGTATATTGACTGCTGGAATTCCTGCCATATTTGCTGGTTGCGTACAATAATCCTGAATTAAACACTGTCTCTGATTATCAAGTAATACAAATTCATCATAAATGGGAGCGTCCGTTAGAGTAGTAGGTGTGAGTAACAAGTCAATATTACTGTCCCATACTTTGTTAAAATCTTGAGAAATTAATCTACGTAATTTCATTGCTTTTACGTAATATTGTTCATAATTTTCTTGTAATAAAAAAAAGTTTCCAGCGAATATACGACCCTTAACAACATCGTTGAAACCTGTAGATCTTGTTTTTTTATACAATTCAGTTAGCGAATTTGTATCGTCCGCACGATAACCATACCGAACACCATCATAACGTGCCATATTACTTGCCACTGAGCAACAATTTAGTACCGAATAACACACTATAGAATAATCCGTATATGGAAGAGAAACTGGAATTACTTTGGCACCTGCTTCTTCTATTAGTAAAGCAACTTCATCCCAGCAATTTTGTATTTCTTTACTTATTCCATCAATTTTATATTCTTTTGGTATACCAACACATAAATTACTTATATCAATTTTCTCTGGTATTGAAAAGGGCACATAATCTTTTTTTATAGTAGTAGAATCTGTATCATCCGGTCCTGCTATACTGTTTAGAATTAAAACAGCATCTTCCACATATCTGGTAAGAATACCAGGTACATCCATTGAGTTTACCAAAGGTATAAGACCATTTCTTGAAACTAATCCATAAGTTGGTTTTAATCCAATCAAACCGCAGTAAGAGGCAGGATTACGAGTAGAGCCTCCAGTGTCAGATCCTATCGCTGCATAACAACTGTGAGTAGCCACTGCTACTGCAGAACCTCCGCTACTACCACCTACAGAAATATGTGCTGTTTGATCCTTTCTATTAATAGAAAAAAAAAAAAAAAAAAAAAAAATGTATATACCTGCTATATGCCATTTATCTTTGTTAGGAAAGAGTTGTGTGTTTATCTCTGTACCATCCTCATATAAATAATGCTTAGATAGTATTTCAGAGCCCCATAGATTTATTGTTGGCCCATAATATGAATCAATAGTTCCTGAACCCATAGCGAATTGATCTAGATTAGTTTTGCCAACCAGAACTGCACCAGCATTTTTAAGACATTGATAGACAGTAGCATTATACCCCGGAACAAAATTCTCTAACATAAAAGATGCACAAGTCGTTGGGACTGCTTCCGTACAATAATTATCTTTTATTGCAATAGGAACACCATCGAGATCACCCAAAATACAATTTTCTTTTTGCCTAGTATCTGCATCCTTTGACTGTTCTTTTGCTACATTTTCAGTTACTGTGATATAAGCGTTCAGTGGTTTAATAAGATTCGTAAGATCTATAGAAGCTTTGCAAAGGTCGGATGGCCGTACAATGCCAGCATTTAATTTCTGTCTTATACATTTTATTGACGAGGATAATAAATTTTTCATTTTTTAAGGTTAAGTTCAGCACTCACATGGCGCGTATCGTGTGCTGCTTTATATAGCAAAACTCGGAAATAGAAATATTAAGAAAAGGAACATCAGAATAATTGGTGAGCCTTATAATTATTTTTATATACAATACATTCTTTTACTAATTACTTATACCGATCATTATACTTTGCCAATTACTTGTAAAATGTAAAAAAAACTTATAACAATATTCATAAGAAACTAACCTTACATTATTTTATTTCTTTACATTTTATTCTTTTTAAACTTTATAATACTGATTTAGACAATCCAAACATTGTACGTAATAAATAAAGAATTATTTTTATGCGCTTTCGCTGTAAATAAATCGAAGAAATTGCATTCATAAAACGTATGAATTAATTAGAATGATTTCAATGCTATAAACCCTGTTGCACAATACGCATAATCGTAGTATTTGTTTTTGTTCCAAAAAGAAGATAATGATACTGATCGTAATGAAATGGAACTACGGTTTGTAAACCATTTATTTGATGCACAATCTTTCTTTGGAACTTCTGAAAATAATCATCAAAAATACTTGCATGTGTGTGTGTGTGTGTGTGTGTGTATGTATATATATATATATATATATATATATATATATATATATATATATATATAAACGATAAAACAATATATACAATATTTGTTGCTTACCCCGACGAACATATATTCATAAACATAAAATTGTCCATCTTCCGTGGTTACTATAACATAACTATCACTATTTCCAATCTCTAAAAGCATAGAACAAATTGATAATCAAAATTATAAATAATTAAATTAGATAGAATGATATTAAAAATTACCGCCAATATAGAAATTCTGAATCTCATTGATGGGCGAATCATGGAAGAAACTTTGATAATGATAAAAATTATCAAATTTATAATCGTAATAATAAATATTTAAAGCGTTCATATCGAGATCATTAATCATAATGAAATAATCATCGTCGTTCGATAAACTTTTTACACGATTACTTTTTCCTGGAAATCTTCTCAACAAAACGAACTAAAACAATAATAATAATAATAATAATAATAATAAAAAAATAATGATTATAAAATAAATCAATGTGAGTAATGAAATTTTAACACGTACGTACCATCGAAGTAATAGAATCTAATTTATAAATCAATGAACCCATCTTCGTATTTCCATCGCAAGCTATGACAATATATACGTTATTATTTATTTGTAAAATTTCAAGAGCCGATGCACCATTCGTTCGAATCTGTTGGTGCAAAGTTAGACTATCATTTTTTAAATTTAATTTGTAAATGAACGCACAAGTATCGTGCGTCTTCGCTGTAGGATCGTAATATATCGCCAAAGTTATATATACTTGATCTAAAAAATAATTTATTTATTTATTATATATATATATATATTAATACATTTTCTAAATAAATATTTACCATCGTGAGTGAATATTTTCGAATCTTTTAGAAAACCCTTGACTTCAATATCCGAATATCTCTCTTTGATGATATTGGCTGTTCCAAAATTTTCATTGGACATCCATGAAATCGTAGTAAATTCTAAATCCGTTTCATTTCGAGTACATTGAGCATTGTAGGAAACACTATTCGTTGTAACATGTATATCAAAATTATTGTTTGGTTCATGAAAATGTTTGACAATAAAATTATTGTCCCATCGCCGAACATTATAATCATTTTTCGTTAATTCAGCAACGTATTGCAATGGACAGGAACAATTCTCTGGTAATCCACAAAAGCTGCCATCTTGTTCACCATACATATTCAATTTTAGAATCGAGTCGAACACAATTACGTCGATCTTTTTGACGGACGGTACTTCGATCTTTAAACGATCCTCTTTTTCCAAATATGCAAAAACGCTTGGTAAAGATCTTATAACAGTAGTTTCTTGCAAAATGGCATGTTCTATGAACATTCTATTTTCTTTCAAAGCAGACACGCTATGATTTTGTAAATGATCCAAATCATCGACTAAATCACTTACGTTTACACCATTTACTTTTCCAGAAACGATTATGTCCTTTTGTATATCCAAATGTGATTGAAAGATCTAAGAAAAAAAAAAAAAAAAAAAAAAAAAAAAAGAAAAAGAAAATACAATTTAATAAAAGTATCGAGAATTATATTAAATCTCAATCGAACTTACGAGGTTCCCAGTGATTATCACATTTTCGTCGTTCAAAACACTGTTAGAAAATTCATCGTTTAGATTGATACCATTTATGAATGGAACCTCGACATTACCAATCACTTTTACATCGTTTACATAAGTCTTTTGACCAGAAATAATTTGGGTTGTTTGTAATGAATTTATAACTAGATCAGAAGTATCAATATCATTGATCTTCTTTACCATAGCATTTCCTAAACATTATTGATAAGAATAAGATGATATATTCTGATGTATTAACGCGACCGATACTGATAATGTAATATATATATACATACCTGTTACTTCAACTCGGCCTTGAAATTGTATATCAGAATATATAATATGATCTTTGCTAAGCGTTACACGATTATTTACGAATTCATCAAAATTAACGTCATCGATGGTCTCCAAAAAAATATCTCCCATAACAATGAGATTTTTTATATGTGTATTATTCGGTAAGATTTTATTAGAAAAGACCAAATCGGTAATCGACGTATTGTGAAGAGTATCGTTGAGAACGAGATTATCTATTGTGACTTCGTTTAAAAAATAGATCGGTCCTATTACAACATTTTCTTCGTATTTGTTAACAACCGAGGCATTTAATTCAACGATATTTATTCCATTAATCGTTACTACATCGATCACGTCTTGCGTCTTCAGAGTATTCACCGTTAAATTATTTAGGAAAACTTTTTGTCCACTCAAAACAATTTTCTCCGAATTTTCAAATACAGTATCTTCTACGATCTTTTTAATATCATCTATACCTTCAATGTCTCCAGCGAAGAACGAAGTATGCAAATCTTTTGTGAAAGTTACGTTACTCACAATTTCTTGCGGTATATCTTTCCTAAGTGCTTTCTCGAATAAATGCGATAACGATTCATTGGAACGATTAGAATTTTCCCATGAAATATGTCCATTCACGGTCAAATTATATACGTTTGTAGAAGTTAAATTAATGGAGCTTTGGTATAACTGAAAATATCAAAGAAGATACTTAGAAATCATTTTATATATACATATAGACAATTTATATTATTTTCTTACCTGTTGAGTGTTATAACCATTCAATCTTCCTACACTAACATCATTATCGACGAAGAGATCAGTAAACGTTACATTTTCTTCAAAAATAAGAGGTTCATCTATCCACATAAGTTTCGAAGTGTGAAGTCCATTAACATAATTAGTTTCCATATTATTTGCACGAATCGTGTAAAACGTAAATCCTTTAGGTATCCTTTGAGAACTTGTCTTTGAAAAAATATCCGAAGGAAGTGTATCGACTTTGAAACCCTCCAACAAGTCCATCGTTATGTTCTGTACAATTAATTGTTCCATCATTCCTGTCGGCAATGATATATTTTGCAATGCTATTTTCTTCAAATACATTTCAGTCGAATAATTAGCGATTCTAATAACTTCCAAATCCTCACTTAATACTAAATCATTATCAATAACGATATCTTCTATGATATCAGCGATCGTTGCATTTTCCAATTCGATCAAATACGAGATATTTTTCCCATTAAAATTTTCGATCACGATTTCTTCAGCACGAAATTTCGGTGTTCTGATCGATTCTGTTTCGTTTATCTTGATCGGTATTTTCAAATAGGGAGAAACTTCTCTATCATTGAGAAAATCAAGATTTAATTCATTTACGATTGCACGTTCTACCGAAATTGCAGGTAGATTAATGTCCTCCGAAAATTTCAGATTTCCAGAATTATTTAAAATTACGTCGACGGATATATCGTTATAATTATTGGTTATCAAATGATGTAATTGTAATTTGTCGACACGTAAATCACCACGGATTATAATACGATCTTGATGAACGTCGAAGCTATTTAATTTTTTCTCGTTTACGTGAAAGACATCGTTGATATGTAGACTTTTAAAATGAAGATTTGTGAAAATCGACGGAATCTTTTCGACTGTGGTATATAAAAATTCTTCCTCGGTAAAACCATTCAAGTATTTAGTATCTAATCGATCGATAGTTATACCGAAATCGAGTGAAACGTCGTTTCGAATTATTTGATTAGTCGATTTTGTCCACATGTTATCGAATATCTCTCTTGGTTTGACTTCTAAATTATCCATAATTAATTTTCCATTTTTTTCAAAATCAAATCTCTTTACCACGATGTCACCTGATATTATCACGTTATCATAGATTTGAGACGGAGGAATAATCCTCATTTTTGCATCTGAATCCATAATGAACATATCTGTTATTTCCATCTTATCTAATATCACTTCACCTATAAATATGATTTTCTCTCATAAAAATCTAACGAATGTCTTTTATATGTGCTCATTGAAATAAAAATCATAACAGGATACCATTGATAACATTTTCACGTGATTTCATAGCAAATTCGGATACAGGGATACCATTAATGTATTCTGCATGAAGCGAATCAACTTCGAGCGTATTTATATATAATTCTTGAAAATTTTTATAGAACGCATTTGTCATCAGCAACGAGGATGGTATCCCATTGTACATTTTTGTTTTAAGATTTTCCACCTCTAAAAACTTGTATGTGATGTTACCTAAAAAGAAAAGGATTTATTATCAATCCAGAAATTAATCGGAAAAAAAAACCCCGATATATTATACCTGTAATCGTCTGATTGCCACCTATAACGAACAGCTGATCCGTCAATCGCTTCATATCAATTTCATTGATCTTTTCTATTTTCAAATTAGGTATAGAAATATTCGAATGGACGTGTATCCTATTCTCAGATAATTTTCTAGTGCTATCATTCTTGCTGACTAATATCTTTTCATCCTTGTTTTCTACCGTTGCCCAATCTACGATTTCGTAATGAAATTTTCATTAACAGTATCTCCTTTTACAAACTAAGATTCTTCAGGATAGATATAATAACGTATACTCACACTGACGAGGAATTCCGCAAAGGGAATTCACTTTGAGATCATGAACGGTGATATTTTCAACGCGTAGAGACGACGAAAATTGTTGATCATCTTTCAAAGATATGAAATTGTTAGATCTATAACTGATGTTATTTAATTTATCGACGGATATCGTATCGATTACCATTTCTTTGAAAAATGCGTCACCGGTTATATTGATCGCACCGTATAAATTATTCTTGGTGTTTGGTCGTAAAACATTTAATGATCTTTTTGACAAATTTTCGATCCTCGATTTAAGATCGTCCAAATTCTTTCGTAGTTCAGACGGAGTAAGTACTTCCTCTTCGGCAAATAAATCGATCTTTTCTACTAAGCCCGATTTCAATATGACACTTGGATATTCGAGCGTATCCAAAAGATTGGCATTATTCTTTGGCGAATATTTAAAGTTCAACATGAAAGATTCAAATTTCTTAATGATCGACAATCTATTTTGCAATAGCCCAACGATTTCTGATAAACATTCAAGCGTTGTATCCGCGACCATTTGTCTATTCCCTATTAATTTGATAGTTAATTAATTGAATTACTTGTGAGGGTCAACTTGCAATTCAATCTGATTTACCGTGATTGGTTTCATTTTTGACATTTAAATTCCAAATCTCGACGAAATACAAGCCTTCGTAGCTTAATGTGGTTAATATTATAGTTATTGCTTCATCGCGAACTAATGCATGCATATCCACTATGCTCCTTTTATTATTTAATTTTCGAACACTCAGAGAAGCATAATTGGCCGTATTTAATAATTTAAATAACTCCAAAACGTCCTAGAACATTGGTATTTATTGTAGAGTGATCAGTTAATTTTTTTTTTTTTTTTTTACAATGTACAATAAAAATTTATTTTCACTTACATTATGTGCAACAATAAAGTAGGTGCCATCTTTTAAATATACTGTTTCTATAAAATAAAATGTTTTAATCTCAGGTATATCGATCCATTTTAACAATTCCGTACCTAAAAACAGATCGAAGAAATTTTTATCAAAATTAAAAGAGACTTGATAAATTTTCTAACGATGATTTTTAATACGAACCATCCCAGAAATATACACTGCTTACTTGCATTTTATTTATCATTAAAACGAAATGATAATTATTGCAAGAATAATGATGAACAGACATCGGTTTGTTCGTGGGCAAAAATTGTATTACATCAATAGCATTCTCTTTGAATTCGTAAACTGTAGAAGTATCGGACTTGGAATTTTGTACAAATATTATAATAACCGATTGTTTATATTTAAATGTAGTGACCGATATGGCATAAGTGGTCATTATGTTAGCGTAGATATCCATGTAAGTACCAGCCCAATGATAAACACTGTTTTTGATTATTGATTAATATTCAATTATATCGTTATAAAAAAGCATTGTTCAAAATCAATTAAATGTTTACACTTTTTCGAGACTTTTTAGGCCTACAGTTAGGCTTGTATTATTGTTTTACGAACTTAAAACAAAAACAAAATCAAATTAGCCCATAAAGTCTCGAAAAATTGATTTATATATTAATATAGAAACTTTTGGCCCATCCTTAAAAAAAAAAAAAAAAAAAAAAAGAATTACACGCTTATATCGTCGACTAATATTAAATAAAGCCGATTAGCTTTGGTGAAGAAACAAGCGTCCATCAATTTTAAATATCTAATATGTTGTCTATATATTAAATTTGTAATATCGTTTCCTGTGTACAGACTGCACCAACCGATGTCATAACAAAGAAAAAGGTAAAGAGTAGCTTTCCATTTAATCGTCTAGAAGATAAACGATTAATTATGATCTCGGAAAAGAATATTGAAATATTATTGCATACGTAAGTAATGCGTGTTGAACATACTCTAACGAATTTGATAAAATAACCCTGACCGATAGAACTTTTTTCTTTGAATTTGAAAACCTTGCTCGAAGTAGAAACGTTCATAAATATGTCCATAGTTCCGTTAATATGGGCGAATAACATTTGGTCAAATGTATTTATTATTAATGGTGGATTCGTATCCCATATTGCGTCCCATGATTTTAACCAACTCACGTTGTAATTGTTAACAAAAACTATAATCACATAAATTTACTGTATATATTTACGATTTCTGTTTCCTTTTTTGTTTCAAATTAAATATAATTATATATATATATATATATATATATATATATAATATTAATTCACCTGTTTGGGACGCTTCAATATGATTTTTAGCTATATTAACTTTGACCTCTCTTAATTTTTCACTCAAATATTCATTCAACTTTATGTTCGAACATTCTCCTCGTTGGACGATCGATCCAAAGAGAATAGCGAAGAACTAAAAAATATATATTTTTGACAAAGAAAAATAATAAAACATTTTATTTATTTTGTTGATACGAAAAAAATAACTTACGAAATAATACAATGTTGTTCCCATAGTTATGAGAAAATATTGTAACAATCCTATTGATACATTTATAAGCTCTCGTAACGCATTTATGACTGACTGAATTTCTATGATATTAGGAAAGATACGGAATTCAATATAATTTATTCCCATGTTTATATCGATAGATATAGTATACGAACAAATATGTTTGTGTGAAAAAAAAAGCATAGAAGTTATCTCAATGATATCTGATAATGTATAGAAATCAAATGTTAAGCTACATATATATATAAAGCGCGCGCGTTCTTACTTTTATTTGTCTCTTTTTTTCTTTATCTATTTCTTATATTATTAATAATTGTTAATTGTTATATATTGTGTGTGTGTGTGTGTGTGTTGTGTTCGTGTGTACATATACATATATAAAGAGAAAGAGAGAGAGAAAATCTCTGTTATATAAGAGACGTAAATTTATTAAATACTCTATAACATTTACATTATTGATAAATGTTCATATAATATTGATGATTTTGTCGTGTACCTGAAATTCCTGAAATTAGCTAAAAATTGTTGAAATTCTGGCGAAGAACTAACAATACATGTCCTTCCCTTTCTTTCAGACCAGAAATTAAAAATTTTTAATTTATTAACATTAATTGTTCTTCCGTCGTTATCATTGAAGACGCCATTTTGTTTATACAAATATGTCACCGACGAAGAGGAGTTCAACATATATTTAGTCGATAAAGAAGCGAAAGTATTGAATAAACCAACGGTACATCTTTTAGAGAATAAAGTCGATTGAAAATGAAGAGAACGACTTAAATTAATATAATAAATCAATTGAGATATGTGTTCGCATTGAAAAATGTCAAATTCGTTGTACGAACATGCAAGCTTGTTTCGGTCATATGCATTGTTATTATTGTTGCAAATAATATTCCTATGTTTTTCTAAATCTTGATTAATAATTTTTTGTTCAATTTGATTTTCTTCGAAAGAATAGGATAAAATATTTGTTGACGATTTCATTGCTGAAAACCATTCTTGATTTGATTGCTTAGTACTCAACCATGTGTCATTACTTTCGTAACATTTTGTTGATTTTCGGTGTAAAATAGTGGAGTTTTTATTAAATGATGATAGTGTGCAATAAAAAGGATATATTGGTACTTGAATGCCAATATTTGTCGTTGCTTTTTTACTAGAATTAAAATTAAGTGCTTTCTTGTTGTCTTGCCTGCAACACACGCGCGCACACACACACACACAAGCACACACAAATAAACATGATCATTTATATAGTTTTACTTTTCGTATATTAAATACATGCCAACAAAATTTTACTAACGTGTTTATAAATTTCTTTGATTTTCTTCTTATATATTCTTCAAAACGTGTGGTAAATAAAATGAACCAAATAGATACGAAAATGACAACAAAAGTCGTTAATACTCTTGATTTTCTTATGGTACCCCATGATTTGTGACCTTGTTCGATAAAATTTGATATACTAATTAAGGTGTCGTCCTTGTTAATTGCAATTTCTTGTGTCCTTGTTGTTGGAAATACCTTGTCTTTGTCAAAATTACAATAAAACTATTTGAAGCAGTTATGCATTATAATGTACTCGTTAAAATATTAATTGTATAATGGATGTAATAAAGCATATTTTTATTTTGTGAGTCACCTTCAGAAAGTATTAATTCATTATTATAATACAGATCATTTGCGCAAAGTGCCATCCATAGTCCTATACCACAAAAAAGTAGTATACGCCATCGTATGCGAATTAATATTTTTTTTAACATATCCAATTATTTGTTTGCACATATTTCAAAGACATAATCACAGTTAAAAATTTCTATATGAGATTATATCACATCATATAACACTTGTCAAATTCGATCGATTATTTTCTTGTACAAAATAGGAATTATATGAATTTTGTTTTATATATTAAAAAGTAATTTTGCACGTTTAATTTAGTTGAGAAATATTATTAATTAAAGGAACTGTTTTTCACTTCTGATAGATGATTTTATTTTTTAAAGGTTGAAAGGTAAAAAAAAATGACATTCTACATCTTATCAGAATAAACAAGAGATTTCCACATTTTATCCTGAACACTCAGGCGGTTAAAAATTGAAGCATCAAATCAAAATTTTAAATGCTTTTAAATCAATGAAGAAACTTAGAATGTGTAAGTCCCTTCTTGTAACACGTTTAACTGAACTTAATCAACAGCTTGCAACAATTGTTAAATTACAAAAGATGGAAGATGAATGTGACAAAAGTCCGGTCCTATATCCTAAGGTATATAATATTTTGATATAACATACAATATCTAGTATATCAATATTAATAATAATTTGTCTAAGATTTGTGATTGTCCGCATCATATATTATCCTCTGGAGAAAATAAGAAAAAAATACCATGCAATATCAACACTTGCAAAACAAGAAAAAGATGTACTTGCCTTTGTCAATGCAATAAGACAAGCAAATGTAAATTTTTTTATTAATATAGATATTATAAATAACTATTTACTTTTATTTATTACATCATTAGCATAATAAAGAGTTAGTTTATAAGAAGGTTATATACTACTATTAATAATATTACAAATTATTTTTACAATTATATCTTCTTCTTTCTCTTGTGAATCATTAGCCTATAAAAATGTTGAAAAAGTTAAAGACATCTCAAATATACAGTCATATGATGATAAAGCCATAAAGAATGATGTATCTAATAATACAATTGGTAAATGGATTAAACAATATCTTGTTTAGTAAATAAAGTATTATAGACAATATTAATAGTATTTAATTAAACAATTTCTATCAAAGGACAGGTTCTTGATACAAGATTAGAAAATGTACAGGATTTTAAAAAAATTGACAACGATGTATGTGTAACAAATAATATGAATCATTCTCAAAAATATGAATCATTTTCAAAAGAGATTTATTGTCAGAATACAAAACATGAAAATGGAATTATTTGTAAGACAAATGACATAAAAGATATTTGTGCAGAGATTCCAGTGCAAGACAATGATAAAAGTAAAAAATCAGAAGAAATTGTAATACTGCCGGACGACAATGTAAATGAAACAAATATTTTCAGTAAAGCAAGCTACAAAAGAATTCAAAAAAAAATGTCATTTATAGGGATAATTTAGATAAAACTCTGAAATCTACAATTTTAGTTAAAGGATTATTTATAATCCAGGTTGATTTATCAGGATTTATCTAACGAAAAAAAACAGTGGAGAGATCTGGATGAGAAGTTGCAAAATGCGAAGCAACATTTAACAAAGTTTAAAGAAAATGGAGAACAGCAAATATCTTGCCTAAAAGATGCTCTAGGAAAAGCTGAGGAGCAACTTGTACAAGCAAAGAAAGAAACTATTACGGTTACGGCAGATAGAGACAAATTATTACAAACTGTATCAACGCTAAAAGTAAGTATATTAAATTTGTAAGATGAAAAATTAAAGATTCTTTTTTTTTTTTTTTTTTTTTTTAGGAGGAAATGAATAGTGTAATTGAGAAAAATCTGTGTTTACATCGCGAATGTCAGGACTTAAAATGCAAATTGCAGACAGCTTCTGAATGTGAAACGAAAACGTAATATACGAAATAATTAATATTTTATTATTATAATTTTATGACAAGTATTACATTAGATGTTATATTTTTACTTTTAAGTTGCACAGTTGTTCAAGATGAAGTTAACCTCATAAAATCTATAGTTAAACAAAAAGAAGAGATTTTACAGGCAGAAATAATTGAATTAAAAGGATTAATTGCAGAACTTACGAATGTTACGAAAATACAAGAAAGAAGAATATGTGAATTAACTAATATTTGTAAAAAACAACAATCCAGCTTACGTGATAAAAGTAAAACGATTATTGAAAAGGTTAATAAAGCTATTTTACGTTCTAATAGCTTCTAGATTAATTTTACATAAAATGAAATTTTTATAACGCGTTTTTAAGGAATCTAAAATATTCGAAATACAATCACTACTGAAGTCATATAGTTGCAAATGTACAGGAATGCAAAATGATATTCAAAAATTAGAATCTACTTTAAATAAAGAATCAAGTACATGTAATAGTTTAAAAGAGGAATTAGAACGTTTTAAGGATGATTATCAGTGTATGTTAAATATTAAAACAAAAATTATAGAAGAACAAGATGAAACGATAAAAAAACAGAAACGGGTAAGCAATTAACTGTAATACTTATTCCGATTAATATCAAAAAATATTGCAATTAATAGCAATATCAAATAAATATTTATAACCATCGTTAAATAAAACATAATTTTTCATATACGTATTACGTGTAACTCCGTAATACTTTAATCCATGTAGTACTTTTGACTAAAGTAGTACTACGACACCTAACGCGTGTAATTTTGAACGAATCGTATTACTTTTAATTGGATTCTTTTAACTAAACATTATATATCAAATAATTTTCTCATAGTTATTGCAAGATAGTGAAAGTATGGCTCAACAAGCTGCTTCCGAATTTGAGGAAATTAGAAACGAACTTGTTCATGAAAAAGAAACATGCGAATCTTTAAGAATTGCATTACTTACTGCAGAAGTTCGATTAAATCAAAAATATAATGTGGAATGCAAGAACTGTCAAAATTTAATTGCAGAGGTGAATTTGTTAGATCAACAAAAACAAAAAGCATTAATTGCAGCAAAAGAAGCCTTAAGAAAATTATGTGTTTCTGTACGAGATTATCAAAGAGAATTGGTCTTTGAAAGACAACGGTGTAATTTTTTAACATTAAAATTGAAGGAAAAAGAAAAAGAAATTGAATACATCAAAAAAGAATTTGCTTGCAAAAAGAAATCAATTGTGCGCAGAACTAGTGACTTTCTATCCTAATAGATGCAACAAGAATGGATAAGATTATTAGCAAATTTTATGATTTTTTACGTTATTCAATTTATTAAAAAACAAATTAATGTAATCAATACTAAAAGTAACTAAAAGTATGTTATTAGACTGTTGCATATAACTATCTCCTTTATTAATTACAACTAAATACTATTGATAATACTTTTTACAAATATTCTAACACATCACTCTTATGAAATTTAAATTCGATATTAATTATTTAAATATTAATTTAGATATTTTGACCCTCAATTCAAGAAATAAAAGATAAGAATTCTTTTTATACCATAAAATATTATAATCAAAATGCAATTTCCAATTTTTGTCAAGAAAATATTTATAAAAGACAGACATGTCATCGGCCGTTAATGACGTTTTACCTTGTGCTTTCAATGTTTCTTGAAACTTATTGCGTTCCTGAATTAAAAAATATGTTAATAAAAATCTTAGTGTTTTCTTAACATTTATGAGAAATACTCATCAATTTTACTTGTATGAAACTTTTGTTATGTTTTGTCCAGAATGTGTGATTCCAAAGTTGGATTTCCTCTCTAGCTTCTCTGTATTTTTTCTCCAATTTAGTTTCATTATGGGATTTTTTAAAAATAATAGGTCTCAAATTCGAAACAGGATCTGGTTTTCCAATTAGATCAAAATTAACCTCATTTTGTGCCTTATGTATCGATGATTTCTTATGTAAAGTAAATGAAATGTGTGACAAAATAAATGTATTACACTGTATTATATAAACAGCGAAGTACTTAAAATGCTTACTGAACAAAAAGGACGAATTGTTTTGATTGGGTATTTTCTGAATAAGAAAGTAGATCTACTACTCATTTTCTTTAATATTATTTACACTTGAATACTTGAGTTTTTACAATTTCTGTAGAATTATACTAAAAAACATTAACACGTGAGGCAATTCATCATGTCTCGATAAAAATGTTTTATTACCAACTCAAAATGGCGATTTCTTTTGCAGTTTGTAATTTAAACTAATTCGTACGGAGTGCTCATATGTCGATTAAAAAACATTGAAATAGAATTGTACATTAATATTAATACCAATATCTAAAAAATATTTATAATTAACGTCATATAAGAAGTTATTTTACCTACGTATGCTTGCGTCGTAATTACGTAGTACTTTCGATTAACGTAGTCGTGGTAGACTTGATATCTAACGCGCGAGATTTTGAATACATTCATTTATTTGTTGTTCATATTAATTTGTTAAAGATCATTAATAAGTTTATTCTAATGTCAAAAACTAAAAGGTAATATTAAAATTAAAATTATATGTATAAAAGTAAAAAAACAAATGCAAATTCATAACTACAGTTAAATCTTAATTTAATCCCAATTGCATTATTTGTGTGCATTTATTTATTTTATTATATCATCGTAGATATTCAGAAAATCATAAAAAACATACTATGTCTAAGTTTTGTAAAACAAAAAATATGTTGGACAGAAGAAAAGCATGTTGGATAAACCTGTTTAATAAGTATTCACAGCCAGTATAAAAAAAAATTTTAATTTTTATGAGAAATCTTCATGCTATTGTAATTTATCAAGAGCATAAATTATTAATCTCTATGTCACAGGTATTAAACGAAGAAGAAATAAATATTAAAACATTAATGCCAGAAAAAGGTAATAATACCGATACCTCAAAACTTAATAAAGCAAGTACAGTTACATCTAAATTCAATGTACTTAAAAACTATTCATTGAGTCATAAAAATTTAATTCGTGATTCATTCAAACACAAAAGAAATTATTTAACAGCAGATTCATTTTTAACAAAGAAAAATTCATCAAATCTTTTACCTACATCCAGAAATTTAACTTATACTGACAGATCCAATGGTAAACATATAAGCGATGGTATAATGTGTACAAAATATTTCTCCCATATATTCCATTAACTGTTTTTATTTCCTATAAGATTATACATTAGCAAACACACCATTTAAGAACATAGAAAAAGTAAAAGACATCAAAGAGCATCGAGACGAAATAAATACAAAATATCCCACAAGGTTATAAATTGTGCATTGTATGTATATCGTATCATGAAAAAAATATAAGCTAAAAGCTTCTTAATTTGATTTTAGAGTAATATGGAGTATTAGCAGTACCAGTCTATCAATAATAAATATTGTATCGAATAAGATTATAAATATTAAAAAAATATACAAAGATCCTGTAACTGAGAGTAGCACAAAATCAGTGGACACTAATTGCACAGCAAACAATATTGAACTACAACGAAGTAAAACGTTTTTTATTCAAACACAATCTTTTGATTCTGATTCGGATTAAAAAAAAATATTGAAGTTTAACTAATTAAATAATGCATTATATATATATATGTATATATATATATATTTATAGATAATAAATAAATAATAAATAATAATATTGGGGAAAGATTATGGTTAATAATCAAAACGGTATCGTAGTTTTAATAATAAAGATTCGAGAACGATATTAATAGGTATTATTTGTATTAATTTCTTATTATATATATTATCTTTGTTTTATTAAATGTATTTTAATTCGTTCGTTTGTCGTTTGTCCAGAACCTGGTAAATTATTTTATGTTCTTGTACCTTAGGAAAGAATAGGAACTATTCGTTTATAGGTTGGTAATACTATGTTTACGGCTTACGAATAAAATAGTGATTTGTTTGCGGCATTTTTCTACAAGCTAAGAAAAGTAGTAAATGGCTGTGTAGAAATTAAATTAGTTGGACTGATCGTTGAAAATATAATGGAATCGAGCAATGAGCAGGCATCAGGAATTGTCGAGGCAAATCTCAACAATGAACAGGAGCACAATGATGAGGGCATGGAAGAAACGGAGGATTATAATTTCGATGGAGAAGAATATCGGCACTTCGTACCGCGAGGAAGAGGTAGCTTCAGGTGCGTCGTTCTTGTTTACTCCCGGAGTAATTTTTTTTTTAATTTTTTTGTTCCTGGTAGAAGTTTATTTACTTAATTGGGATTGGGTAACAATTTTCTTTAGCAAAATCGTCGGACAATTTTTTTTTGTATGATTGACAAAGAGGAACAACAAACATTGCGTCGCGTGTTTAAGACGATCACATGAAGAACAACGTTTTTTCAATGGTATTGCGATGAAGTAAAGAAATGCAATTTCGTGCACTAAATGTAATTTTACAAGATCAACGTTAATCGTCCAAGGCGAAAGGCTTTGTACCTTCCATTTATTTCAGTGCCAAAATTCGACGTTAACAGTTATGAGTTGGAGATGTAGAGTTTTTATACGGATTGAAGTATCCAAATTTCGTACGTGGACATTCCAAGTCATGGATTAGATTAGTTATTAAAGGCAGCTCAAGTGTATAAAAATAATTTAAGGGGTCGTGGCAGAGGTGGTTTTGATTTCCCGATGAGAGGCGGTCCTCCAAGGTTTCGAGGCAGAGGCTTTGGTCCAAGGGGTCCGATGTTCCGTGGGGCTAACAATGGATATCCATTTGAGGGTCCACCACGGCCAAACTGTCCGCCTGGTCCAGCCGGTCCACGTTTTAGAGGGCCTCCACCGTTTGATCCAAGCTGGGGACCTATGGGACCACCTAACATAATGGGACCACCAAATCTCATGGGACCACCAGGAATGGTAAAGAATATATTTTTTTTCTTTTTATATGTATACATATATACATATATATATATATATATATATATATATATATATATATGTATGTGTGTATGTTTTTACAATTGGGAATTCTTCGGTGATATATTCAGTAAAACATGCTTAGAAAATTATGTAATGAATTGTTCTAAAACTCGATGCATTCTGGTAAAAGCAAAGCAGATGGGAAACATTGTATGAGAGTAAACAATTGGAAGAGTACCTACCGGTATTCGTTAAAATTTGTGTCAGTCGTATTTCCCTTATTTCCCTATACAAAAATCAATCTATAATATTGAAATGGGTTTATAAAAGAACATTCCTTATGATAGTTCTTTTCTCTTTGCCTGGTATCCCTTTGTCTATTACATGTGTTAATAGCCACCACCGCATATGATGAATGGTCCCATTGGGACAGGACCGGGACCGTATGGGCCACCTCCTGGAATGGGACCACCCAATATGAATAGCGTAAGCTAGTCATAAGTGTAATAGCAGATGTATAATGTGTAATATAACATAAGCAATTGCAAGGTGTGTAACAGATTCCAGGTCAACAACAAAACCAGCAGCAACAGAGTCAACAGCAAGCAAACATTCCAGGACTTGATCTTAATGGAGAAGTTTGGGTAGAAACTAAAACACCAGATGGGAAGTCGTATTATTATAATATTCGATCTAGAGAGACAACATGGACAAAGCCTGAAGGATCAAATGTAAAAGTTATGGTGCAAGATCAGGTTAGTAATATTTTATAGAATAATAAAATAATAGTAATTTAATTATTTCTAAGATATGTTAATGAGATAATTGTGATTTTATGTTTATCGCATTAGCTCGAACAGTTAGTACATGGGGCATCAAAGCAAACAGCCCGTGCTACCACTCCTACTTCCACACCTACTACTCCAACGCAAGTTAATGAAAATAGAGTATCTCAAAGTAACGAACAGTCCGCCTCTAATAATGCTGATGCATTGAATCAGATGAGTACTGCACCTCCAGGTACAGGACCACCGCCTTCTTTGAATGATGCCCCAGATGTCAATGCGCAAGCATCAGATACAAGTCAAACTAATGGTAATAAAATCTCTTTTGTTTTATTATTTATTTATTTCCACTTTATAAACTTTAAAATATACTTTTTATACGAAAGGATCAGTACCTGCAACAGTTGCAAATGCACCAACGATAAACACATCAACCATGAATACGAATATAATGCAGCCGCCACCAAATATGATGCCAATGCAACATAGAATGCCCAATCAGTTCGGTGGTCCAATTCCAACTCAATTTGGTACAGCTCCATTTGGTATGCCACCACCAGGATTTCAACCATTTGGTGGTTACGGTCCACCACAGACAAATTGGGGTATATTAGAGAAATATTTCTAACTAAAGTTTTATGTGTGATTGAAGATCTAAAGCATTATATAATTCTTTATTATTAGGTATGCCACAGATGCCACATGGCGTAATGACATCCCAAGCTCCTGCAGAAGATCCAGCTATATTAGCGCAACTCGATTCTGAATTAGTTGCGTCAGCCATGATTTGGACAGAGCACCGTGCTCCGGATGGTAGATTATATTATTATAATAGTAAGGCAGGAGAATCTGTGTGGGAAAAACCGCAGGCATTGAAAGACTTGGAAAGTGAGTTAAAAATAAACAGTAGAGTTAATTCGTACTGTTGATTTATAATTAATACTTTAGTAAATTAATTTAAGATTGTTATGCAACATAATATTTACGAAGACATTGTTTTCTACAAACATTGAAATAGATGCAAAATTAGCGCTTCGACAAAAAGCAGAAGAGGTGTCAACTACCGCTTCTACCGCTACTGCAACTACCTCCAATACCAGTAATAATAAAAGTCCCTCTGAAGTTAATAAGCAAGAAGTCAAACAAGAGAGTACTCATGATACCAAAGATAACGCGAAAGAAGCTGAAGCTAAACCCAAGAAAGAGGAGACATCTTCGAAGGAAGCAATTAAACCTCAGGATAAATCTAGACCGATATCCAGTACACCTGTACCAGGAACACCATGGTAGATTTAAAACAATCTTTAATATGTTATTATTGTAATACACTATTTAGCAATATATATTTATTTATTTATTTATTTAATTGTTTAGGTGTGTCGTATGGACTGGTGATGGACGTGTCTTTTTTTATAATCCCTCGTCGAGAATTTCTGTATGGGAAAGACCGGACGATCTTATCGGCCGCCAAGACGTGGATAAGATGACATCTACGCCACCAGATGCAGTCGGGACACCGAAACCAGTAAGGCAGTCGGATACGAGTGAAAGTAGCGATGATGATCAACCAACACCAGCTAAGAAAATGAAACAAGAAGAGCCTAAGCGTATGGTTGCATTTGAAATAATACCTTCCTTAATGATTAGCGAATACAATTAGCACGTAGTATTTTTTTTTGTTTTTTTTTTTGTTTTTTTTTTTTTTCTTATAAAAAAAAAATTTCTTTTTTTTTTCCTTATAAAGCTGCTACCGTAAAAGAGGAAGAGGACAAGGATGGTAAGAAAACGATCGACATTGGGAAGGAGGCAGCGATCGAAGCTGAAGTGAGAGCAGCGAGAGAAAGGGCGATTGTTCCGTTGGAAACTAGGATTAAATCGTTTAGAGATATGCTTGCAGAGAAGGATGTAAGTTTTGTTTATAATAATTTAATTGTATAAATTGTTTCTTTATTTTTTATTCTTTTTTTTATGCGTACGTACAAACTCCTATTTATATAAATGAAATGTAAAATTGTATAATTAGGTATCGGCATTTAGCACGTGGGAGAAAGAGCTTCATAAAATCGTGTTCGATCCACGTTACTTGCTTTTAACGTCGAAAGAAAGGAAGCAGGTTTTTGAAAAGTACGTGAAGGAGAGGGCGGAGGAAGAAAGACGCGAGAAAAGAAATAAAATGAAAGAACGTAAAGAACAGTTTCAAAAGCTTTTGGAGGAAGCTAATCTTCATGGAAAGTATGTGAAATATGTTCACTGGCATATAAATGAAGGAAAAAAAAAAAAAAGAAAATAAAAAAATAAAAGAAATAAATATATAAATAAGTAAATTGATAATCGGGCTGTTTGTATGAACGCGTTTTTTTCATTTGCAGATCATCGTTTAGTGATTTTGCACAAAAGCATGGACGTGACGAACGATTTAAGAATGTGGAAAAGATGCGTGAACGGGAAAGCCTCTTCAACGAGTATCTCCTGGAAGTCCGAAAAAGGGAAAAAGAGGAGAAAACCGCCAAGCGAGAGCAGGTATTCTTAATTTATTAAAATAATAATGATTTTACAGTGACGCAACAGCTACTTTTTTAAACTTGTTGTTCGAAAACTTGCAGTTACTTTCAATATTTAATATTATAATAAAAAAGAAAACGACATCATTTTCTTCACGCAATCTGTTTATATAGATGCATTCAAAAGACCTTAATTTTTATAATATACTAAACATGATGACGAGTTAAACATAAGAATATTTTTTTTTTTTTTTATGTAACGTTATGTTTTGGGTTCAAAAAAAAAAAAAAAAAAAAGAAAAGAAAAGACATTAAAATAGATTAAAAAAGACTTGTATTCGATCATAAATTAATTAATAATTTGTTAAAAAAAAATGTTTTAAATGTATTCTCTTGTACTTTACGTTTATCATGAATGCATCTTGGTCTTTCTATATTTATGGAAGAGCGATATAAACAGAGTATTTTTGTTTAAGTTAAATATCAATAAGATTCAATACTTTCGTTTCAGATATTTCAGTAAGATCTTCTAAGTTATATCTTTTAATTTTTCTTATAAAGTCATATTAAAAAATAGCCTATAAAGATCGAGTGAAAAAAAGAAAAACAAAAAAAAAAAAAAAAGAAAAAAGAAAAAGGAAAAAAAAAGAAAAGAAAAATCTGTAATTGCAAAGTAAGATGCACTTACAAGAATTAGTACTTATTAGAATGCTGAATTTTGTTTAGATTCAGCATATATATATATTTGTGCTTTGAAGAACTTCCATTAATTAAATTATCCGAAAGATATATATATAAATAAATAAATAAATATATATATATATATATTATTTCATTAGTTAGCAATGTTTAGCATTGATTACCGATGTAAGAAATAAATGATAGACAAGACACCATGATTGCTTTAGTTCGAAATATACAATAATGCGACTTCTTAAATAATTAATAATATATAGTTAATTAATTATATATATTTAATGAGACATGTATTTTCAGATATAACTAATTATTCTTTCAGGTTCCATAGGTATGTTATTATTTTGTTCCACTTGTATGATTACATATAAAATGAATTCCTAATATTTATGGCTGAAGAACACATACCAGGAGAAGTTTCTCTAATCATTCTCTACTCCAGTAGATTTGCTCGATAGAGAAAATTTTTTGTAGCTCTAAGACGGGAGATGTAGAGAATAAAATCTTAGTATGTGACGGTTCCTTATATACTTATGTGTTCTGAACTCTCCACTTCAGTCAGGAGGCAGGCAGGACAGGTTCCGTATGTGGAGTGGCTTGGTTCTGAAGCTGGTTGGTGGCATGGATGATGTCATCTACCATCCCCACCTACACTACGTGGCACAGTTGGCACACCCTCGCGCGCCGCATTCTTTACTCCAAACCAGAGTCATGAGAATGAACGAACTCGGTATTTGTATATTACTCGTAATCCTCGTTACTTCAAAAGATTAACTTTTCCCCAAAATTTAAAAAAAAAAAAAAAAAAAAAAAAAAGTATCGAAAGAGTTACATGAGAACCGCAAGGGAGTTTTATCTCACAGGGTAGCTTTACTTGCAAATACTTTGACATGCATTATTTCGTTCTCGGGACTGAAGAAGAAAAAAAAAAAAAGAAAAGAAGAAAAAAAAGAAAAGAAAAGAAAAAACAAGTTTATTATTTTGATCGGTATTAAAATTTGTATTCAATGTGTCGAAGCAAGAATGAATTCTTTAATCATTTATTTTCACATTTTTATTGTAACAAAAATGTAGTGTCAATTTTTTTTTTTTTATCGCAGAGCTTAGAAATCATTTGAGTATGTTAATCGTTAATCGTTCTTGTATCGAAGCATTACAAGTCATGTGTTTTGAATTAAGAAATGAAAACTCTATGTAAATATCTTTTAAAACTACATACATATATATGTATATATTACACAGTGATATTTCACATATACATATATGTATGCGTGTGTATTTTCTGTTTAATAATTTTATTTACTATTGAAGTATTTTTATTATATCACGTATGAACATATTTTGTGCGAGAGAAAGGATTTAGACATTATTAGAGTACAAAGTCAGATTGATAGATCAAATTTTTGTAGTAACGTGGGTATGATGTTAAATGGGAGTAATGGGGAGAGTATGCATTTGTATAACAGTAGATTTATGTTCTTTTATGAAAATAATGATTAGATACGAAAGTAATAGAGGTGGACATCACAGGGTAGTTAGATTGTAGTTATCAAGTTGATTATGTAATACTAAATCTTTCTTCGTTGAAAATCAATGTGAAAATAATAGGTTCGAACTTGTGGCATTAAAAAAAAATAAATAAATAAATAAAGAAAAAGAAAGAAGAAAAAAACGAAAGAGAAAAAACTATAGAAATATTTCACAATTAAAAAATTTTTTCTTTAATTAGAAGGATATTACTAGTACTAGTAAAAACTTATCATGAGAGAGAGAGAGAGAGAGAGAGAGAGAGAGAGAGAGAGAGAGAGAGAGAGAGAGAGAGAGAGAGAGAGAGAGAGAGAGTGAGAGAAAGAGAGAGAGAGAGAGAGAGATGATAGTTACTGTACGAAATTCCGAAGTCGTCCGTAAATTACGCAATGGGAATGACAGAGGGTAATAAATCAGTTTTATGTTTTAGCAAGATAAATTAAAAATTAACCTGGAATCATTAATAATTAAGATGGAATCATTTATAAACATAGTTAGTTGTAAATATTAATTTATATATATATATATATATGTATGTATACACACACACACACACACACACACACACACACACACACACACACACACACACACACACACACACACACACACACACACATTCTCTTTCATATCTATTATTTAATAGAGAAAAAAATTATATCAAGTATTTTTATATCAAGAAATATAAAAAAGAAAAAGTTGTTAGTGCTACAATGCCACTATAAAATTGTAGAACTAATACTCTAAATACGGAACTTGAAGAAATAATTAAAAGGAAAGTAAGAATTAGACTTAATAGCTCGTTTCGTAATTTGGACGGCTAAAAATTTCTGAGATCATACAAACTCTATAAATAACTTACTAACATATTTTTTCTTTTCAGCAAAGGGAAGGCGTTAAAAAGCATATCCATATTTTAAAGCAAGCTGTCATTGAATCAAGATAAAATACTTTCTTTTCTTTGGAAGCAGAGTGTCACATTGATAAAGAGTTAATTCCGATTTAATGTATTTCGTTCTAGTGTGTATGAGTGAATGTGTAAATATAAGTGTTTTTATATGTAAGATATGTAAAATTTGATTTATGTTATATCTCTGTATGGAAGTGTATGTATATTTGTTTAATGACAGCTTGCTAAAAACTAATCATTTTTACAGCTATAATGAGTATACTTTTTTTTTCAGCAGAAAACAGCATATTTCATAACAAAAAAAATTCCAACAAATAGAGCCCTATAAAGTTGTGATATCTCTCCTGACGCGAATGAACATTATTCAATATTTGTTCTACCCATTACGAAATAAACAATTTGAAAACCATAATTACAAGGTTTGCAAGTTGAAATAGTTTGATCCACATTACAAATAATTACTTTACATGATACAATTATAAAGTGATTGTAATGTGGTTATAAGCGTGTTACTCATTGGTTGGAAATATTATTAAGCGTGCATGATAAATACGAAGCCAAAAACAGTTTACAATAATAATAAAGATTTGTATATTAATTAGTTAATAAGCAAAATTGTTGTTATTTCTCAATAATGACGATCTTATGATGAATGTATTTCAGGTGAAAAAGGAATTCATAGCAATGCTACGTGAGCACAAAGACATTGACAGACATTCGCACTGGAGTGACTGTAAGAAAAAATTGGAAACTGATTGGAGGTACAGAGTCGTAGAATCAGCAACCACTAGAGAAGATTGGTTTAGGGACTATATTCGTATTCTGAAGGAGGAAAGGAAAAAGGAAAAGGAGAAAGATAAAGATCATCGGCACAGAGATAAAGACCATCATAAATCAGAGAAGAAGGACAGGGACCGGAAGGATGTGGATAAGTATAAAGAAAAATCTAAGGACAAACCTGATAAGGATAATAAGGAAAAGAAACAGAAACGAACGGATACTGGAGCCGAAGAAAATGGGAAGGAGAAAAAGGAAATGATTGAGAAGGAAAGCGGGGAGTTGGAAGAAAGCGACGAGAAAAATACAAAGAAGGAGAACGATGTAAGTTCTCTCTCTCTCTCTCTCTCTCTCTCTCTCTCTCTCTCTCTCTCTCTCTCTCTCTCTCTCTCTCTCTCTGTATCGTCATTTTATACTTTTAATCGTCGATTATAATAAACGCGTTGTCCACGTAGAAGGAAGAAGGAGACGATCATTCCGATTCCGAGGAAGATCGCGAGAAACAGAAGCGTGAACGTGAAAGAAGGGCAGAGGCAAGTTTGCGAGAAAGGGAAAGAGAAGTACAGAGAACATTGGCCACACATCTTCGAGATCGTGACAAGGAAAGACAGCATCATCGCCATACGGAAGCTGTTCAACATTTCAGCGCTCTTCTTGCCGATCTGGTACGTATCCAAAAAAAGTTTTCTTTGAAATAAACTCATTCGAATATAACGCGCCTTGCGTAATGAAATGGGTTCTTTTTTTCTTTTTCTTCTTTTTTCTTTTTTTTTTTTTTTTCTAAATGCAGGTGAGAAATGGCGATCTTGCTTGGCGAGAAGCGAAACGACAATTGAGGAAGGATCATAGATGGGAATTAGCGGAGAGTTTAGATCGCGAGGAAAAGGAACGATTGTTTAATGAACACATCGAACAGCTTGGTCGAAAAAAGCGAGATAAATTTAGAGAGGTTTTGGACGAAGTAGGTGCTTCGACCGAGCTCACGGCATCTTGGAGAGATATTAAAAAATTGTTAAAAGACGATCCTAGATATATTAAATTCTCATCGAGCGATCGGGTAAGTTGACGATAATTAGATTTAAGAATCTTTTTTGTTTTTTTTTTTTTTGTTTCTTTAACAATATATATATTAATTGTCTATTGTACTCTATTTTTCTTCTTCTCTCTTTTTTTTTTCTCTCTATGAACAGAAATGCGAAAAAGAATTTAAAGAATACATAAAGGATAAACTTGTTGCTGCTAAAGCAGATTTCAGAGAACTCCTGCAGGTATGCAATGTTTTCTACGTTAACGTATCGAACATATTTTTAATATTCCTATACTACTACTACGTTTTTACTCATTTCTTTTCTTTTTTTTTTTTTTTTTTTTTTTTCTTTCTTTTCTCTTTCCCCAGGAAACAAAGTTGATTACCGATAAGACGTACAAAAAGGTGCAAGAAAATAGTGCTTGCCTAGCCGAAATCGAAGAAATTCTGAGGAAGGATCGACGTTTTCTTGTATTAGAAGCCGCGGCTACTGAACGAACGCGGCTGTTAATGGGATATTTGGAAGAATTAGCACGAAGGGGACCACCTCCACCTCCCACAGCGTCTGAACCATCAAGAAGATCAACCACGAAGTAAATATGATCAAATAATTTTTCTAAGCGAACTCCACACGTATATGAAAAAAAAAAAAATAAATAAATAAATAAATAAATAAATAAAACAAAAAACACCCACACAATGCGCGAATATTATATATACTATTTTTATTTCAGTTAAAGCATTTGAATCGACAAGTGAAAACATAAACGTGGTGCCCAAAAAGAAAATGAGTTATCAAATCTATTGCTATAGTTGGATTGAAGTACTTTACACGCAAGGTGATAATCGTATGTAATTATAGGTATCAATAAAATAACACCAATTCCACACAGTTAAACGTGTGCCGTGTTATACAGAGTACTAAGTTACTAAGATCTGACTTATATCCGTTGAGAATCATATATAAGGCATAAAAGTGTATTATGAAAATAAATACATAGGTATTTATTACATTGTCAGATTTAAGATCCATAAAATTATCCGGTTAAAAATTAACTTATAGTGCAAAGTATGCTTTTATAATTCTTTTTTATATAAATTTTCATATCTAAAGGGAAAAATTCTCTATATAATCCATGAGAGATGAACAAATTAATCTCAGCTGTGTGCGTTTGAAATTGTGTAACTGACGATAAGTTATTAATTAATTATTTATGTTAGAAAATAATTTCTTTAACGAAACGTGGTACACCTACCATTATGCAATTTATGACAATCAGATGAGGTATATTTTTTAAACGCACTATCATAGAAGATCTCTTTCAAAAGTTACGTTATTCGAACCAGTTAGACAAACACAGCGTAATTAAATGTAAGTATATGATACAAAAAAAAAAAAAAAAAAAAAAAAAACAGAAACAAAAAAAAAAAAAGCAAAAAGGAACCGACTAGAATATAATCCGATACGCACTAAGATAGTTCATATTCCTCTCCGTACTTGATGTTATAGGAATGCGTTACGTACTTGTCCTGTTAAATACGAAGATTTTGAAAGTTTCCACGAACAATCGCTTCTGTATATTAACCATTATCAACAACTTAAACCAAGAAACAAGACAACAAGAATTTATACAAAAAAAAAAAAAAAAAAAAAAAAAAAATTCACGAGCATGGTAAAACGAGAAATTGTAAAGCGTACATAATAACCATTGTAGAGTTGTATTATCAAGAGCCAGTATATTTGTTGTATTTTCTCAGTATAATCCACATAAAAATCTATATTACGAAAATGATTTTAATTATATTCGCATTAGTTACATTTCAGTTCTTTTTTCTTTTTTTTATCTTTCATTTTTTTTTTTTTTATCAAATTTGATTTGTCAGCGATGTCGTCCTACCTCGTCGATCGTAAAGAAAATTTATTTTCAAGAGGATTTATCAACGAGAATCCTTTAACGCTTCCTACGTGTCCTTGCTTCATCTGTATCAATGCCGACACTGATCTCTGTCCAAGATTCTACAAAAAAAAAAAAAAAAAAAAAAAGAAAAAAGGGGTATTTTTCCCCGCAATTAACAATATTTTCTTTTTTGTCTTTTTTTTCTCACAATGTTAACGTACGTTTCTTTATTATGATATTAGATTAATTTTTATCTATCGAGAAAAGATCGAGAGATCACACGAGATCGAGAGACACGAGGGAGGAAAAGAATGAGAGAGAGAGAGAGAGAGAGAGAGAGAGAGAGAGAGAGAGAGAGAGAGAGAGAGAGAGAGAGAGAGAGAGAGAGAGAGAGAGAGAGGAGAGAGAGAGAGAGATGGAGAGGATCTCGTTGGCCTCGAGGCGATCTCTTCTAAGAGGTGCGAGCGACTGTTGGTGATGGTGTGTGGTATTCTACGGCGACAAAGTGAAAGTAAGATTTTGCTTTCTATTCGTTCTCTTATAGCAGTGAGGGCCGTACCGTGGCCGCGATCGTATGTTTCGAAAAACGATGCGCGCGTTCGCCGTTACGAATACCTGAGAAAACGACGAAAGAAAAGAAAAGAAAAGAAAAGAAGAAAACTAAGGGAAAAAAAAAAAAAGAAAGAAAAGAAATTATCTCATTCAACGAAATCGTGAAATTAACAGGCGGGAGGCCAAGCTCCGTTTGTTCGAGACTCTTCCTGTTCGAGGGAAGGGGGTGTGGGTGGCGATGCAATTAATCATGAAATTAACGTTGATCATTATACATTGAAAACGGGAGCGAACGAGAATCCCATCCAGCAAAATTGGAAAGATTTAAAAAAAGGGGATTCGAGTTTGGCGGACGATGAAAATGTCGCGGCACGTAGCAATTCCACCATGCTTGTTCCTCCTCGTTGTCCTCTCTCTTGTCGGCACCTATTGTCAACAAGGTAAGCATATTTTAGAGATCTGTGTTTATAATAATCTTTCGCTTGTTTTTTTTTTTTTTTTTTTTTCTCATTCGATTATAGACCTTAATAACGTCGTTTAAAAAAGTTCCGGTCGATTTCGTTGTTGATCGATCTATCCATTATTATCCCATTAATTATATAAGCGTACACATAGTTATACTTTGAATAGAATTATAACGGAATTTATACGCGTGTGTGTGTGTGTGTGTGTGTATATCGTAATCATAAATGGCGTTTTAAGTATGGTTTCTCTGCTAAGAAATAACTCTCGAAGTTAGGTCCTCTCAAGGTTGGGAAAGTCTTAGCACATGCATTCTTTATGGCGAGTCGGATGAAGAAATGAAGAATAAAGGCAAAGCGTGAACGAGATCTCTAGCAGCGAAAGTAAATGCATTTATATGCGTATACGTATATGCGTTAGGTAGCGTGAAACATATCGATGAGAGAAAGAGAATAGAAAGAATGAAAGAAAGAGGGAATCCATATTCTGTTGAAGAAAACAAAGGGTTCGAGTTCGTGAACACGTTTGGTGCAAGGAACGATCGATGACCGTTCGAAGGACGATCGAAAGGAGAACGGTTACCGTTCTTAACTTATGTATATGTCTATATATATATATATATATATATATATATATATATATATATATATAATTTCATTATTTACGCATTGCACGATTCCTCGCTCCTTTTTCGTCTAAACCGTCCGTTATAATTCAAGTTCCCCGATGTCTTCCGAAGTCGCGTTATCAAGTATTCCACTCGCCGATGAAATTAATTTTCTAGTCCGACCATCCCGAGGGGAAAGAAAGGCCGAGACAAGAATATTGCATGTGCAATAACAACGGATAATCTACTACTACTACTACTAATATTATACTACTCTACTCGATCATATGCCCCATTTCCAATTTCTTCAATAGTTGCACGGTTACATAGTACGATTACGTCCAACTACATTCGCGCTACGTTCCGCTTTTATTATTTATTCCGACCTGTGCTTATTATCATTATTATATATTGTAAATAAGTATAGATATGGTTTCTATGTAATAATAACTAATACAAGGCCGCCATCGTAACAATTCCAACGAGTTACGAAAGCAAACGAGATTCTCAATTATATAGGGTGAACCAATTGGAAATTGGATGTTTCATGATTTTTATAGTCGTCTAATCTATTATCATCTATCTATATGTGTGTATATATATATATATATATATATATATATATATAAATAAATATATAGATTAAATAAATGCTTTCTTTGTATCAAATTAGAGTGATCAAGCGAGTTACTTACACGGTTCGTTATTCACGTCTATAAGCGCCGGTGCAAGCATTGGAGTTTCTATGCGAGCGTTGAAATCTCCATATCGCTCTCCTTCATTCTACATTCTCTTATGCCTATCTCGCGAGCGAGTAATACGATTGCGTTAGAACGTTTTTAGGTTTCATCGAAAGAATCCATTGTAATTCCGTTTCGATCGATCGATCGTAATTTCGTGAAGGAACACGCGTACGTGGAAATTGTGAAATGAAATTTTTTCCTCGACGGAGTACTCGAGACATTTCACATTGGGCGATATGTGTAAATTTTTATGGATATGTACAAAATATATCACTCGATTATTATATATATTTATTACAAATAGATATATATATATATACACACACACACACATATATATATTATCTCGTTCGTACTTTCAGAAACTTCTCAGGCACGATACAAGTTCTCACAACTTATACCAACGAACTCGGTGTACGAGCATCGAGAAAGTGACGTGCCTTTGGAATGGGGTAAAAAAAATGATACATCATTGTTACTCCGTTCGCTCGAGGAAAATAACGTCATGGATACGTCACGATTGAATTCAAAGGAAAATACAGAAGAAATAGAAGGAGAAGAGGAAGGAGGAGGAGAAGAAGATGTAGAAGATGTAGAAGAAGTAGAAGAAGAAGACGACGTAACCGACGAGTGCGATTACGAAACCAATGCCAAATCGGAAATTCCTTCTGATTATATTAAAGAGCAATCGAAATGCAAGCGACCGATACACGAACATAATCCACTTTCAAATGTCGAGGGTCTTCGAAATTCTAGGGATCGCGAATACGACGAGAATCATTCGACGAATCACTATGATTCGTATTATTATTACGAGGATTATGATAACAATAATCGATCGCAATACAAAACCGTAGGTAATGTGATTTTAGTTTATCATAATGATCCGTTCATCGATTTAAAAAATATTTAAATACATTATTTTTCCGTTCACATTCTAATTCCTCATATCTACAGACGCAGAAACCGTCGATTACGCGGACTTCGAAACGCGCGACGCGACTACCGAAAAATGGACAGAATTAAATAATCGTGAAAATCATCCTTTCATAGACGAAGAACCTTTTAACGAGGACAAAGAGGATAACGACGATTCGATCTCTAAGACGAATACGGATGCTAAGGAAGTGACCTCGATGGAGGGTAGTAACAAAAACTTTGCCTTTATAGAGCCACCGAAATTATCATCGTCATCGGACGATAATGACGAATTGGAAAGTCCGATCTTGATCGGCGAAGCTATTGTATCTGTAGTTACAACAAAAAGTGTCGTCAATGGAACGATTTCTATTCCAACGAGCACACCAACACCAATGACTACCGAACAAGTAGCACCACCGCCGCCGTCATTGATCAAAGAAAAATTTATTGATGAACGAATATTAGAAAGTACTACGACCGAGGATTCCAGGGTATTGGCTTTTGTACAAACCAGTCGTAGCATAAATGGTGCACGTTTTCTACCATTTCCGGTGATAGACCGAGTCGTACGAATAAACAACGATGCCGCGGCCATGACCCCAATAAAAAAGACATTTCCACCTCCAGAATCAACGGAAAGCATCATCGATAAACTTGACAGAGTGCAATCTGAATTATCGAGTGGCTTCCTTGTTGGTGGCTTTAGAACATCTGGTAATGCATTGCAATTGGACGTTTTAAGTGACAGAGATCGTACGGCTCGTCGTAAATATGTCACATCTACGAGCGGTAGTAGTACCACTACTACTAGCAAAACGCCTATCATTAGTAAATTTGTACCTAGAAGGTACAACGACAAGAGATTCGATCGTACGAACGTTAACAACTCTTCCGAGGGATCCTTGCATGATTCTGATTCCAATGGGATTACTACTAGTACGGCACGAGCGAAGATAGCCTTCAAGTTAGAAAATTATATTTATTATTTACAACGTTCTTCCCACTATTCCTTTTTCTATAATATCCATTTACTGACGCGATAATTTATATATTTTAGATGGCCTTCCGGAAAAACCACAACGCCATTAAACTCGGATGAAATAAAGTCTACGACTCAGGCAAGCACGGCTTCTACTAAGAAGACCAATACGCAAATCATCTTTCAAGATGTCAAATCTTTCCTACCGCCTGGTTTTAAGTTATCGAAAGAAGATAAACAGGAGATTACGGAACGTAGTGCTTTGAGCGATATCTTGGCAAAATCAAAGATCGACGTTTCAAAACTTTTGCCACCTGATTATAACAAAAAGAAGAACACGGAAGAAGAAATAAGATCCGCCAGCGTCGACTCGTCGAACAATTTCACTACAGAAAGTATATCCATTCAAAATCTTTTCGCCAATTCGAAGTTTGACGTGACTGCTTTGTTACCGCGTGATTATAAAGAAAAAGCGACGAATTCGTCAGAGCCAAAGGAGAACGAATCGAACGATTCTAATAATAACAATTCCATTTTAACGAGCACTGAACCGAGCACAGCTAAAGCTGGTGGCTTGAAAATTGTATTTCCTAGCAGACCAGGTGGACGAAAACTTGGCCATAAAATAACGACCCCTCAGAGCCATCGAATCGACGGACTTCCCGCAATTACCCCACGTATACAAAAAGGATGGCCAACCAGGTAAACATTAATCATCGACCTCATTGAATTAAATTATATAATTGGTATGATTTAAATGAGCTATAAAAAATAATCAATTGAAATTTTTAGAGCTACCACTGAGTTTACCGGCTGGCCAACTCCATCCACTACTCCAATCTCGATCGAGAAGCTCTTGGAAGTCGCGAGAACCGCTACGGATATCTCTGTAAACGTGTCAGTCGTCGAGACTACAAGTGCTGTTTCGATAACGTCTACTACAACTACAACAACGACGACACCAAGATCAACGACCATCGGAATATGCGAGGAAGAGTGTGAAGTTGCTGGTACTATACGAATAATTGGTAATACCATTTGGGTGCCGGAGTTACTCGATCGTAACACTCAGGAATGGCAGCAACTTGCAAACGAGATTGAAAGAGATGTAAATCTTCCCTAAATGAATGACCTTCTCTCGTGATATATATGTCAATGTTTTTTCATAACTTCGATTTGTTTTCTCTTTCTCATGTTTTTTTTTTGTTTTTTTTTTTTTTTTCTAGATGAATTTCGTCTTCTCAAAGTCTACCGTTTTAATGAATTGGTACAAAAAGATAAGAATCGATTCGTTCAGGTAAGTGATCATAAATATCGATCCTAAAAACAAAAAAAATGCTTACATACGAGGAAATTAATTTTTCTCTGGTCTAATTTTTTTTAGCCAAGGTAGTATCCTAGTAGACTTTTTCATTGAACTCGTTAACCTACCGCAAAGAATCAACACGCAAGAATTGAAAGTAATATTTCACGATTCTTTGAGAACGTATAATTCGAGTCGTTGGAATGAGACGAAGGGGAAAGGAGATATGAAGTTAGGTGTATTCACGATAGATCCTAAATCTACTGATTTCGTAGGTAAGCGAAATATCAGATGTATGATGATCGTTATGCAGGTTGTTACGTTGCATTATTATTTTTTTGTTTTTTATTTAGTGATACCTAAGGTTCCTTCCTCTAACATAATTGAAAACGAAGATAGATTAATACCTCAGTGGGCAGTTGTTATGATAGTCATTGGTATTGGAGGATTATTATTCATTATTGTATTCGGTGTTTCCGTGGTAAGTTAATTAGATTAATTAATTAATTAACGAGTAAATGTAATAGTTAACTAAAAGTTCAGTGTAATAAGAACATTTTTTTTTTTTTTTTGAAATTTTTAGCTGGTCAATCGTCAAAATGGTTCAAAGTTGAAACCCTCCGTGTCTACCATTTATGAAGATGGAATTGGAAAAAATATATTGGGAAATTCACATGCAACGTCGTTGAACAGATCTAACGATTATCCGAAGCAAATACATACAATATGGACCGATCCAGACGTATCATGGAACGATAAATCATTTGAATCGACATCTAATAAGGTATGCCAATGAAATTATTTTTATGTAAGGTGCGTTACACGTAAAACGTGTACGTAATGAGTATTGCCTATCGCCAGGGGCACGCCCAAATTTAATTCGAATAATTAACCATTAGATGGCGCTCAACAATATGTGACAATCGATAACAGAGAAATCTACATATTCACCGCAGAAATGTTTAAATAATTTTATCATTTGTTTATACTTTTTACAGGTGTTGGTAGACAGATCATTTCAAGAAGGTAAAAAATATAATCTCCACGATAGTTGGCGATCTGAATGGAACGGATATTATTCTAATCCATCACACGGAAGTAATAAATACGGCGGATATCATCATCATCATCATCATCATCAGCAACATCCAGATTACGATACGAATTTTTAAAATTGATAACAATAAACTGTTATCTCTGTAATTTATAAGTTAATTTATTCGTTTAGGTATTTACTTCGGACCATCATTGCCTTTAAGTAGGTGTAATCAATATGATGCAGTACCCGTTAATATGAAAAAGGATTACGAATTTAAATAGGAAGGGATACAAAATTATTAACATTATTTATAAAAAATTAAAAACATTTTTTTTCGTCTTTTAATACGTACTGCAATTATTATCATCGAATAATAAACTTTAAATATAAAAAAATTTGATTTTTCTACTCTAGTCAAAATAATAAATTATTTTAATTTGTAATTATTAAAATAATTTGAAGAGAGAAACGTTTACTTTAAAATAGTAAAAAATTGTAAAACGAAAATCACATATTTCTTATTTTCTATTGAACAGACGATACTACTTACGAAAAACATAATCCTGAATAGTTACGAAATAATAAAGCGTCAGAAGATAGTAACGAGGGTAAAAAATAAGGAACATCATTTATTTCGGCAATAATCTATCTGGCCATGTAAGATCCATGAATATTGAGCTCTTTGTTTCTTTTCGAATTTCTATTTGTCGTCGAAGTAAGCATAAAAGCTTTTGATACAAAAACGATCGCCTAGATAATAACATATAGAATTATGAAGGATTTATTTTCATCTATCATAAAACAAAATAAAAATATTATTGAGGAATCTGTTAGTAAATTACCTATTAGCAGGCTTACAGATAGTCAAATGATCCTGCGGAATTTCAAAAAATTCACCTACACCGGGATCTGTGAACGAATGATCTTGTTATACAAGAAATAAAAAGGAAATATTTTCTTAATAATCGTTTTAAAAAAAAACTTCACCTGCCGAACTCGGAGTGACGAATTGAAATGGAAATTTTAAAGCAGTTACCAGGGTAGATTTGGTTTCACTGAAACTCACAATATTAATAGGATAATCGTGTAACATCTCAATAAAATCTTTGTGCAATCCAAGGAGATGAGGTGACTCTGTAGAATACAAACATAGCGTATAAAAATAGTTATGCTTTTTTATGAATATTTATATTGTTTTTAAAATAATAATTTACCTTCTCGCAACTCCTGCACCTCTATAGATGGCCATAAAAGCATTTGTGTTGTTTGCGTTAATGCAGCTATGTGCGAACCACGATGTGGAGTACTATAAAATACTATGCCGCGTGTATTTTTGCATATGTTATGCTTATCCCCACTTTTCCATTCTATACAAAGTTATTGGTATATTGTACCGATATATATATATAAAAGCAAAGTATTTACTTATTCATTATCGATCTTCTTTAATTATACTCACCTTCGACGAGCATTTTTTTAACTAATAAACCACCCATAGAATGACAAACCCATATTATTGGTCGTTTTCCAACATCTGCTATCAATAATTTACTAATATATTCGTTACTTCTATCACTGATGGTACTCCTAGAGGAAATAAAATAAAGTAATAAACGTTTAAATATAAGCGTATTTACATGATATTTGTATAGATATTAAATAATGTTTATTATTTACTTCGAGCTCTCTATTGGACACAAAGGAGTCCACATTGATAAGTTTGTTTCATAATTAATACCGAGAATTCGAAGGTATGGCACATCTCGAGGCAACCAATCCATTGGCCAACATTGCGTTCTACAAATTTTATCCTGCTCTGAATCTTTCATGCAAGCATCATCTCTAAAAAAAAATATTGATTTTTAAAAAAGAATTCACAATATTTTATCATCAATAACGATAATTTACAATTGTTATGAAATGTTTAAATGAAAACTGTTGCATGATGGCCAACATATATATATATATATATAATACATTACCCTTTACAAGTAAATGGTCCAGTCGATTGATAATTAACATTTACAGGACAATCATCGAGTATCACCTCGTAATCTCTGCCTAATTTTTTCCATGCGCGTGTTTGCAAATCATAAGCCAAGTCCTTGAAAAATTCTTTAGGATAATCACTGATCAGAGTAGACATTTGATTATTCTCATATTTCATATTAGCAGGATCTATATTTTTTACATAAAAAAATCGCACATATTATATAAACTTGACATAGGCCGCTTTCTTTTAAATTAATTATCCATACCAGTGACAAACCTTCGTATTTATGCGTATCATCTTTTATGTCTCTTTGTCTCCATGTTACAAACACTCCTCCAAGTAAACCATGCAAAAAGATAACATCTAGTTTTGATGTTATATCGCTTCTATGCAACGGATGAAGAAGATATACATTTCTATGATATTTGATATGTTTATTTTTATCTATATCTAAGTTTGCTAATGCACATCCTGCAGGTACTGATAACCTTATATCTTTGTTCTTAGACCACATAACTAATATACTAAACCAACCTAAAAAAATATCAATGATATAAAATGATTCTCGATAATAAAATAATAGATATTTTGTTTATTTTAGTAATGTCTAACCTGATTGGAAAAAATCATCTAAGTACTCAGTGTGAAGTGAAATATTAGAAAGTATGTTGGCAAGTATTATACACATGTCAATATTATTACTGAAGATTTTATAAATTAACATAAGTATCTGAAGACCACCAGCATTCACAATATCTAAAAAAAAAAAGAATAACAAAAATCATAAGAATATAGTAAATAAAAAATATATATTGCTTAATGACATCAATCAATAGCTTAATCCTTTATACCTTTACTATACTGTTCAAGAGAGGAATGATGATAAATTGTTTGGACACAGTTTTGAAGTAATTCTTCATTCCATATAATTGTTGGAGGAATTGCTAAACCCATACTTGGTAAATCATGTTCAAACATTAAACCATCCTATGACATATACTTTATTATAGTTATATTATTCTTATTTTGTATTTGAAATTTCTACTTACTCTAAATGAATCTCCAAACTTTTTCTGAAGAAACTGAGTAAGACATGGATGTAATTTATTACATAATGAATTTAAATGTAACAACATGTCATGAACTTTTTCAATTACATCCTGTAAGAATAATTTATATTAAGTAACATTTTCAATCTTTACGCAACCTATAAATATATATATATATATATACACAAGAGCTATTATTTTTTCAGCATCATATGTAAAGCTAATATTATGTACAATTTACATACATGCAAATTATATTCCACATGAAAATAAGGTGGTTTTAAGAAAAAGCGTTGATCAATATTTGGTGTACGTGCAAGAGCAATAGCTGTCCTAGCATCTAACATCTGTGCCATATTTTGATAATGCCAATCTAAAAATTGTTTTTATGTTATAAAAATTTTTCTGAACAAAATATGACAGTTTTATTCATTGTTTGCTGATACTACATAGACAATAATGTAGAATTTTAACATATACACAAAAATATATATATATACATTATTTATTTTTATTTTTATTTACCTTCTAAATCATTTAGAGAACATAGTGCTGTCGCAGCTCTTATTCTTTCATGTACATCACCAAAACGAGCTACATTTAACAATCTATATGCATATTTTTGATTTAATATTTTCCATCTGTCTATTATAATATCAACCATGATAGTTATCATATTAGTTACATTATAACTTAATCTAACTAAAACATTAGTTAGATCATGATTAACTGCAGACTGTCTTTCCGATACATATTGATTTTCATTTCTATGAAATGTAAAGATATCTGAAATTAAATATTATGATATAATAAAAGACAGTAATTTATGATAAGTACGATATGAAAATATTATGTTGAATTTTTACCTTTGTATTGGGGTTTATCAACATATATGTATGATTTGCGTGCTTGTTCTAAATTAAGAACATCTGTTGTTACAGTAGATCGAAGAATCTGTGATGTCTGTCTCAGTTGATATAAAAACCAGCAGCCACTATATAAAATATGATAAAATATGAACAAAAAATGAGAAAATAACATTTATTTTGTTATTTTAACCTTATAACTTTGTTATCTTAACCTATATAAAATAAAACAAACATACCCTATGAATACCATGCAAGTACCACTTGACATCAAGTAGTACAAGCATTTTTTGTAAGTTCTTACACGCATTCTATCAAAATTATTATCAAATCCAATATTTCAATATTATCAGAAGATTAAGTGCGATTTAATGGATATCAGTTTTATCGTGCGTCATGGATTTTCGTGGTTATACCTGTGTGATAAAACAGACAAATATTTATTATTTAAAACATATTATATATAAAAAAAGAAATATCGAGATACTATTGCGATTTTAAAGTCTAATAGCGACTTTTTACAATATTACGCTTCTTTCAAATTATTATACTAAAATATACTAAACTATTATAGAGTACTTGCAAAATTAACCTTAACAATAATATTTGTAAATATAACACTTTATAATTTGGTAATATCAATTGAATGACAGTCTGAATTCCATTAAATTCTGCGATGTGTCTCATTTACTTACACTTATACATATAAGATTCTCAATATATACACGTAATAAAGTATTTTATTTTTTTTTTTTTTTAGAGATAATGTACGACTAATTGTCCGATATGGCACCGCTCACAGATTTATTGTCCTGTAGTATAATCGGTAAATTTAGAATTAGTACATATATGTGTATATGTATGTGTATATATAATATATATATATATATATATATATTTATTGTAAAAAAAGAATATAAGTATTTAATACATATTCATTCAAAGGAAATAATTTAGAATGATTATTTTTAGAGAAAGATCATAATGGGGATATACTTTGGACATGGTCATATCCTACGGTCTCAGAATCACAAAAATCTATCGTCAAAAGAAAATGTAATTTAGGACTTGAGCATAATTCTCCGCAAACTTTTATTTGCGCAAGACATGGTCAAACTTGGTTTTATTTACACTGTAGTGAAGTATTTGATTCTGACAGATTGCCCAAGGTAAGAAAACAAAGTATATATATATATATATATATATATATATATATATATATATATGTATGTATGTATGTATGTATGTATTAAAAATATATGATAAAGTAACCAATAGATAACTTTGTTAATAGGTCAAACAATTTGCATTAGTTTTGTTTGCAAAAGACTTTAATCCACAAAAATATGAAGTACTGTCACGTGTCTTTAGTAAAATGTATTGCAAAACTGGGAAACCAACAGAGATTTTACAATTATATCTATCAGTCTTTACAAAGGGATCATGTTCGACTCAAGAAAATGGAACATTTGTGTCTGACGACTTTAGCAGTCGTACAACAACTAATACGAATATTAGAGAGTTAATAAAAACATTTGAATTAGAAACGATTTTAATATATACCGCTCTCTTGTTAAAAAAAAGGATAGTAATATATCATCATAGTTTAGAACAATTACTTAGATGGATGAAAACTTTTCCCGCCTTAATGAAACATCGCAAGGTAGAGGAAAATTTATATCCATGGATCGAGTTGGTAAATGACGAGTTACTTGACTTGAAGGTATATGTATATGTGTGTGTGTGTGTGTGTGTGTGAGTGATAAAGAAGATTACTGTCTTTTTATGATTTAAACATTGAAAATAAATGATTTTGTAGAAGCAATCATACTACGTAGCTGGATGCAGAAACAGTGCAATTTCTTCAAGGACAGATCTATATGATTTATTAGTTAATATACCTGCTAGAGAAATCACTGTTGCTCCACATGCGAAAGGTAGAGAAAGAAAAGTCTTCTAGGTTTCTTTTTTTTTTTTTTTCTATAGAACTTAATTATAATCTTTGTTTCACAGAGAGTCTCACTATGACAAAAACGCATAAGGAAATAGCATTGTTTATGGTACAGCTATGCGAGAATCAGGGCTGCACAGAATCACAAATAATATCCGAGATTAATGAAAAAACAAAAGATTTGTTAAATCAATTAACGTCTTTGGCTACCACCGAAACGTCGGATGGAAAAAAAATGGTGTCGATTCAGGCATTCAAAGAGAAAGACTTGCCACAGGCCGTCGAAAGTTTTTTAATTAATTTAGCCATAGCTGAAAATTTATTCATATTGTAATATACTTTTTTGAATCCGAGTTATACGTAACCGTCACGCAATTGTCCGAATAAAGTGAAAAGTCTTTATGTAGCCATTAAACAAAATAAATTGTTACCACTCACGTACAAGGTATATATTTCATTTAGAACGAATAAACAATTCGACATTGTTTTGGTTATCAAGAAAATCTAAAGAAATTAACAAAGACCGTTTGACACGAACGACGTTGCTTTGTTCGTTCACGTCGAAAATGTACGTTTCAATCGCGCGCTCAAATAAATGTTTACGTAGCGCGCGAAAATTTGAAATCTTATTAAACAGATAGCGCGCTTCGATAGAGCGCAAAAATTTGAAATTCGTTAAAAAACGAATGGCGTTGTACGCATACGTGTTATAATTTTTTTTTTTTTTAATAAAGTAACACATAATTAAACAAATCGAACGCACGATAGAAGAAGGATAATAAATGTGGCATGGTCGATCGTCTTGGACAAACTTTATAATAAAAAAGGATTAATAATATATTTTTTAATCAAAAACTTATTACACAAGCATTTTTAGTATACAAGATCTATACGCATACTTCGGCTGTTATGAACGAACTCGTATTTTCTATGAATTCCAAGTATTTTATGCGTATTATTTCTCTGAATAAACATTCATATATTTACAAAAATATATAAAATATATTAATCTATAAAACATCTCAAAACAAATACAGAAACGTTTCCTATCATGCAAATATCCGAGTGCAATAATGGTGAAAAAATGTTTATATTCTTTTTTCCTTTCTTTTTTTTTTTTCTTCTTTAAATTAAAAACAACTTTTAAATACTGTCGCCTGCTCACTAATATTCCATAATACTGACATAGATTATAAACAATAGCATATCAATCATGCGAATATCAGCAATAATAATTAATCAATAATAGTAAATAAGAGATTCATATTATAGAATCGAAATTGTTAAACGTATTTTACGATTTCCAATCAGTTTTCAATGATGCCTTCTATTCGATTATCTCTCTTCTAATAAAGGAAGACACATCAAAAACTGGTTATTTAAAACCTTCAATTAAAAAACGCTTCCTAACGACCAACTCCGAAAGACTTTCGAAGGGAACCTCTGCTACGATAAAATTTGATCAATTTCTCGATAATTTCGATGATTCCTTATTCCCAGTAACCTGTTCGAGTTCAAGACCGTCATATTCGGGAGCTCCGGCATTATCGTAATACGCGTAATCATAATCATTCTTTTTTCCTGATTTTGATCGAGCGGTTGTACTGCTAACGAATCTTGTCGTGGATGTGAATGGTCTAGCCGATCCGCTGACATACGTGCTACTTCGAGGAGTTGTATTTATTGACGATGACTTTTGTGCGTTACTGCCGAAGCTATTCGGATTATACGTGGTCGCGCTGGAAGCTTGTTGTCTCCTGTTTGAATAGAAAAGAGAAAGTACGTGATAATGTAATCGAATGATGACATAGATAAGAATATTCTAATCGTATAACAAACGTAGAAACGCCGTTTACTTACCTAGGAACTGGCGTCGTAGATCTTGGCGTTTCAGCCAAATGATTTATACTCGCAGGACTAAAACCTATACCCACTGAAGCTCTACCAAAATCATAATTATCTGTACTTGTCTCAACGTAATATTTTCCATTGTTCGAATTCTCGTAATTGTTGTACTGCGTTCCCTTCTTCGACGTTTTCGTATTGTCATAATGTTGAGTAGAGGATTTTATCGATTGCTCGTTGTTCTTTTCGTAATACTGACTGTTATCCGACGATTGTTGACCGTTGTAACGATCGTTGCTTCGTGAAACCGATTGGGCCGGACTGCTGTCCGTGTGGACGTACTTCTTCGTTGGTGGACTATAGGTAGTCGGAGTGTAACTGCTTCCTGGATAATTCGTGAAGTGTTTCGAGGTGGTCTGACTCGTTTCCGATGTGGTCGAACTATGTCCATTTCTATACTGTTCGCTGGCACTGCCATAATTATTGTCGTATACCGTAGCAGCGATAGTCGTTGACTGACGGTATCCTCCATTATTACCGTTAGCACGTTGTACGTTATAATTTTTCTGATAATTTGTATAATCGCTCGCTTGATAATTCGTGGTAGGTAATACGGTGCTGGACTGTGTGAACTGTCCAACATTGTAAGGTTGATATCCGTTTCTGTTGCCATTACCATTGTAATTCGTCGTTCTCAATGTAGTGCTGGACGTGTAAGAACCTGAATTATCCTGATTGTAATTGTTGTTCGTGTTGTAAGTATTGAAAACCGTTGCCCTGGCGGTAGAACTTGGTGGTTGGTAACTGCTGTAAGAATCTTGATAATTCGTGTTGGGCCGATAAGTCGAGGACGCAGTCACGGTATATTTTTGAATATTCTGATTCCTGTTATAGCTCTCTTGAGGTCGAATTGTTGAAGATGAACCGGAGGTAGTCGGTCGTTGATTGTAATTGTTGTTGTTGTGGTTGTTGTTATTGTTGTTATTGAACAAATTTCCGTTATAATTATTCTGACTATTATAAGTCGATGGTGTTGCCGTGCTTGATGCAGGATAATCGTTGGTGTTTCCGTTGTAGGGTTGTTTCCTACTCACCTTCCTGACACCTGTCTTCTTTTTCTCAGTAGTCACTGTCTCATCTTTGTAAGATCTTTCGTTATCATAATTATCTTCTTTATTTGTCCTATGATTATAGAAAGCAACTTTGCTGTTACTATGTAGAACTTCTCGATTATTGTTGTTATTGTTGTTGTTGTTGTTGTTGTTGTTGTTGTTAAAATTAGCAGAGGAAACTCTATTGAGTGCGTTTGCTGATGACCGTACTGGATCATTGCTTTCGCTTCGTTGAAGATTATCTTGGGGCTCGTCATCGCTACGTATCGTATCGTAATGCGGAGACTCCAATCCTGAACCAAGCCTATACAAATCAAAATTATCGCTGGCGTAATAAAGTGTCGCAGCTTCGCAGTCTACGTCGTACCAATCTGCACACGTTTGACTCTCCTGATCGAAAGCAGTATCATTCGGACACAAGAATCTGAAAAAGGATACATTATTTTATTTAAACGTTCATCGGAAGAAGATAAAGAGGTGTCGTGGTACTCACTTATAATCTTGAATGCTGCCAGCAACGGAAACGCAAACGTGAAAAACTTGGCAATCTGTTTCGGGATCAGCATAATAACTACCAACTATTTTGTTACGACATGTAAACGCAGTTTCCGGCATGTATTGCTGAGAATATCTCGGTGGAGGTCGTTGAAGAGCCAATGTTGTGCCCCACAATATAACCACTGAAATCCGATAAAAGATCGACGATCGAACGTGTCAATTTTATAATGATATTAACATCGTCGTATATAATACGTATTCTCAAAAAGATTTACAATACACGATAGTCTCGATGGATGCAGATGAAAAGATCCTTCCACTGGTAGATTAAAAAAAAAAAAAAAAAAAAGAAACACAAGTATCCAAGCAAGTACGATAAAGTACATGCACACGATCGTGATATTAAACGGCTCGCTAATTTTCCGTCCTCGTTATCAATGGGAACGGAATCGATATGGTACATCGTTTTTATTATGAAAGTTTTCATTATTTTTCACGGAACGACGAATCCCAGTGAATCCCAATACGAACTATCGTGGTTAATAATAAACGAAAAATATTACAGAAATACAAATGATAAACTAATGGTTCACGTAGTAGAAAATATATGAAATAATAATAATAATAATAATAATAATAATAATAATAATAATAATAATAATAATAATAAAATGTCCCTGTTCATCGAACGTACCCGGTATCGTAAGAAGACGTGGTCCTAAAGACTTCATGATCAGTCTTCGTTGAATTCGTATTAAGTGAAGATTTTTCGCAGTCGATGGATCACCTTCGTGAACGAACTCTTAAAGACGACTGAGTTCTTGCCAAGGGAGTTCTTTGACGGAGATGTGCGCAACTTTCTGGGAGGATGGGATATCAGGGCCCGAGGATGGTGGTAGGGGCCATCGGATCCAAGAGAGAATGTACGCGTATGTACGACGTATATACGGGGTGACGAAGAAGAAGAAGAAGAAGAAGAAGAAGAAGAAGAAGAAGAAGAAGAAGACGTAACATAGGCGTTACGTCACACCACCAAGCTCGTCCACCACCGGGAATAGTGAGAAGAGAGCAGGGAGCTCATCTGTGCGATCAACGCGCTCATTTTAAATGCGCATTGGCATTCCCTATAACAAAATATACCTTTTTCTCTATCTTTCTCTATCTTTCTATCAGTTGCCGTAAACGGATGCTATCGATTTCATCGAGGAATGTCGAGGCTATCATCGGATACAAGTCGCGTTCGAAGCGAGCGATGCAAATTAGTACGATTCATCTTCATTGGTCTCTCATTAACGAAAAGTTCGATACTACGGTAGAATCAGTACTTCGAAATATGTAACTTGGAAGATGCACGCGCTCGGTCTATCATCGAATACGATGATACGAATAGTTCTCGTAATCAAGCGAGGATCTATTCCTCGTAGTAACCGGGAGACACGTCCTTGGCAATTAACGTCGTATTAGGCCTCGAAAACCGAAAGACCTCGCGGGGGAAAAACGACGAGGAGGACTCGTTTGTACTTTGATTTCTGTGGTTTTACAACAGTTCAGTGTCTAGCGAAGATCGAGGTCGTGCCATGAGAATTGAAAATTTTGCGCAATCGGACGCATGGTACGCATCCTCCGGCGTACGTACCATCGTTAAATCCAACGTAAAGCATTTTAAGACAAAGAAAACAAACAAACAAAAAATGGATACTTCGATATTTGCGAGATCTTAACTAGCTATGCGTTCACCCCATCTCCCCCTCCCCCCTCCGACCCCTTTTCTTTATCCTATAAAACTCGATGATACATTTGTCACCTATTCGATCTATTTTCATTTGTCATTCTCTTATCCGTTAACCATTATAGAGAGAGAGAGAGAGAGAGAGAGAGAGAGAGAGATTGCATCACAGTTACACGCTACTCATAACGGTTAATTAACGAGTAAGAAAGAGCATTATATTTTTCAATGACCGTCGCACGCGAGACGTCCCTATTATGCCTCTTGGACGAGCCTCGAGGTACGAGGAATCTTCTCAGCCTTGGAGGGCGAAAGTTGTCTCTGAAGCGACTCCCTCCCCCCTCCCTCCTCCCTCCCTCCCTCCCCCTCTTATCGTAGATGGCACGATATTTGCACTTACAGGCGTGCGCACGTCTATTTACAGGCATCCACTCTCTGGGCCTTCTCTCTGACTTACATGTACACGTGGAGGGGCGGCGGGGAGGTAGGAGGGGGAACATAGGCAAGCGCAACATAGTAAATACGTGTGTGTGGGTTTTTAAAGGACTTCGAATGAAGAAGATTCCTTCGGGTCTTCGTGTCGCGGTATTTGCAAACTAGAATCGCCTTTACGGAGAAAGGAAGGTCTATCTATCTATCTCTATCTGTCTCTCTCTCTCTCTCTCTTAGAGGATGATCACGGAATAAGAAGTTGTGTTAGTTTGCCAGATACCAACAATATTTTTCTCACCGATTTATCTAATCGTCGAGAAGAAATTATCCACGTTAATAATATATTTATATATATATATATATATATATATATATATATATATATATTTGTAAATTTGATAGATTTGTGAAATGTTATGTTAAAATTATCGAGTCGTGACAGTTACCGAAGAAACACTAATCGAATAGTTCGGAGAAAGCTGGGTAAGAGGTCAGAGGTTTCCAAAGTGTCTTTTCCACCGCGATGAAATCTTTACCAATAGGGATAGTCAGGTATAAAATCAAACTCCACGACATCCTCTTCTCTCTCTCTCTCTCTCTCTCTCTCTCTCTCTCTCTCTTTCTTCGACACCCACGCTCTTATTCTTGTCCATAGACATTGTTCTATTCGTAAATACGATATTGATCGATCGATTGATTGAGAGAGAGAGAGAGAGAGAGAGAGAGAGAGAGAGAGAAATTGGTTATTATTTCTTTCTTTCTTTCTTTTCCTTTTCTTTCTTTTTTTTTTCTCTTTCAGCATCGACGAACGGATGCTTGCTTGGCTCCAGTGTCCCCAACAAGGTTTCTTGCTCAAGCGGATGCTAAAAAGGTGCTAAACGTATGCGAAATACATCGTACTTCCGACAATTAATTTCGATTCCAGATATATCTGTAAATATCTCTCTCTCTCTCTCTCTCTCTCTCTCTCTCTTTCTCTTTCTCTTTCTCTCTCAGTGTTGGAGCATCGTTTAATATACGAGCCAACGTGGTCATTCGCGTTTCCTATATCCTTCTCTGTCTTTTACCTATGGCGCATCGTCCATTGATACGGTGAAAGTGCAAGAAGATTTTTCTTGGCCTTCTCCGTTGTGCCATTCGGGCGGCCACCGCAGTAAGATTTCTTTTCGCGAAGAGAAAAGGACAATTTTTACGGTGATAAATACGGAGGCGTGGTTCAACGCGCATACACTTTGCATATAATGTGTATTCGAGTGTATAAAAGTTTAAGAAACTTATCTTCTTTTCTTTTCTTTTTTTTTTTCTGTTTTTTTTTTTTTTTTTTTTTTTTTACGGAGGAACAATAAATTCAGATCTTACGATCCTGACCTACGTGACTGGTACATCATCGCATATATGGCAATTTAATGGTCTTAGTCGTTACAGTCACGTCGTTGGAGAAAGCATGAAGAAATTCTTTAAATCTTCTTATTATATATATATATATATACACACACACACACACGTGTATATATATATATATATATGTATATATCCATCCTCGATCAGACGATTTATGTTATTTCCGGTTTTCCTTTAATCGGCCCATAGGATTTTAACTCCGCCGCATGTTTTACATTATATTACTTATACAGAATCAAAATCTCGAATGAGATTAAATAATACATTATCCAATAGGCCTAGAGAGATTGAATAAATTTTCTATTATTTTCATTTGAAACGATCTACTAGCATGTAACGTTTCCATGGCGGGGAAAACGAAATTACTTGACGATGAATATAAACATTTTCTTTCAAATGATATATATGTTAACTAAATTAAAGAATGAATGTTCGCGAGTCTGTACCAACTAGCGAAGAGTCTAGATGTTGGCAAAACGTACCGATAAATTCATGAAAGAGAGAAGAACGATTCTAAAAGGAGATCGTCGTTACATGCTGCTGGTGATGGAGTAGGAGTAGGAGGAGGAGGGAGGGCGGATGAAGAGGGTTTCTTCTCGTTTCCACCATGTGAGAAAGTGAAAGCAAAAGGCGAGCGTACGGCAAAGACGAGACGAGATACACGGTGCCGTCTTCGAGCAGGAGCACGATCCAACGTGAGTCTCGTTCGTCCCGAATCAGAATATAATCAGGGATCGTTCAACCTTTTTGTACTCTTCTTCTTCTTCTTCTTCTACTCTTTCTTTCTCTTTCTTTCGTGACATTCGTTATTCGTATTTCATTATTTATTTTTTTTGTCCTTTACTTCCTTTATATACTTATCACTTTATCGTTTCCCTCCTACAATTTCGATTTCGTCTGAAAACGAATGGCGTCGTTCGATATTGATAACGATTAAAGATAAAGCGAAAGAATTTCAAAGAAATAAATAAATAAAAAAAATATTATATGACTTTACCCCGAAGTTCCAATATCTTTCAAAAGAGAATGAGTACGCCGACTACAGTCCTCGATCCTTTTGCGATTATTGGATCAACGTACGAATAATAATGATCCATTACTCGCGTCTCTCCATCGATCGTCATCGATCATCTCATACTGGATCCGTCTTCTCTGAAAATAGAGTTTGCCTTGAAACAGAGCAACATAGTAGGTTGCGCTCACCGAGACTATCGTTGTGATCGCGTTTTTGATCGCGAGTCGCAAGGTCTCGTCTTCTTAATAAAACGAGAGATTGAAAAAGGAACGAAATAAAACTGGAATTGTTATAACGTCGGAAGGGATTTCGTAATGTCCTGTCAAATGTAGAGAGATCGTTAAAAAAAAAAAAAAAAAAAAAAAAAGAGAGAAAGAAGAAAAAAAATACTCGGATGTTTAAGATAGTCGGCGAAGTCGAAAGCTTTCCACGGTCTATGCTCTGACGGTCGAGAGTGAGCGTGTGCTCGACCGTGAAACGAGGGGTGCTTAATTAAAAATCGTAATGGAGTGTTAACTCGGTGTATATTCGATTTCTCTACTCCAGAAGGTGATCGTCCTTTCGTTTTGGTCCATAAACTTAGCGAATATATATATATATATATATATACACTTGAAGTAAATCTGGCGTGAAAAATAAAATTAAAAAAAATTAAAAATATTAAATTTATAGAGATAAGAAATAAAAAAGGGAAAAAAAAAGGAAGGAAGAACTCATTTTACAGACGATCATTATAGTTCTAATGAGGAAGTAAACGTACAACGAGCGTTTATATGCTTCATCGAGTATGAATCCTCCCACTTCGATACTCGTTTTCTCCTTCATTGATTCCAAAACAACGAGACATTGATCCTTTTATCTGTCATATAGATCGACATTCTATACTAATATTTTCTATTTATCCTGCGATTACGTTTCTTGATTTATAAACCATAAGTCGGTGGATGGATGCTGTATACGATAATGGATGGATGGATGAATCGATACAACTTTCTCCCTCACGATGTCTCTCCTTCTTTATGTTTTAGAAAAAAAAGAAAACAAACGTAAAACTCCTCGATGCACGGTGAATTTATATGTTTGTGAGATCCTCGCATTAAATTATATAATATAACGAATCTGTCGGTACGATTCGATGAGTTTTCTTTAAAACGGTACATATCTATCATTAGAATACTATTATAAACGTTATGTTTATATTTGTTCACGGGGTATATATATTGATACGTTTATACGTCATACGTTTTGAAATTTCACCTTCGATGTTATTCCTTCAAGGAGAAAAAAGTTGAAAGGGTTACGACCTGGACGTGCAATTCCCGTGAGAGTTTTTCTCTCTCTCTCTCTCTCTCTCTTTTTTTTGTTACCGAAGGACCGGATGTATAGGTGAGTCTTCAGAGGTGGGGTTCAAGAGGGACGTGCGTGTTTAATTAGCCGTGCGCCTTCAAGATAACAATGCCATGAACGGATTACGTGCTTGTTCATTGTACCTTCCCTTTGGATGATTATAATATCGTTAGTCGATATTAAAAAAAAAAAAAAAAAAAAAAAAAAAGAAAAAAAAAAAAAAAGAAAAAAAAATCCAATTAAATAATTAAATGCAATTATTAATTACCCCTCCATTAATCAGTGTTAATTTATAAAATTGTTTCTAACGACCTTACAATTTATATTATTGTAAAAAAGGAATTAATTATAAATTATCGATATGGGATTAAACTGTTATTATAATATTTCAAACTAATTGCGAAGAAAGTATAACTCAACGCGGCAGATAATTAACTTCAACTAAGTAAGGTGCAAACGATGGAATCGTTCGGGAAACTAATGATACGATTCATTCGTTTACGTTATGCTCTTACGGTTTCCTCTTACGGTTAGCAAAGGATAATTTTCATAATTAACGTCAGCAGCTACGAATTTACACGATTATTATTCGCCACTGTTTTGCTCGAGTAATACGAGAGAATTTGAAGAAGAAAAAAAAAAAAGAAAATAATGTAAATATAGTGGGTACCATAAAATAAGGAATTTCTTGGCGCAATCGAGAGATTAGAAATCACCATTCGTCTAAAGATCAGCATCCTGAATAGGTCCACGTATATAGGGTGTACCATTTGTCTTCGGATCATCCCACATATATCTACAAGTTTTGATGATGTTAGCAATTGTTTTTTGTTTTTTTTTTTTATAAAAGAAAACGAAGAAGACAATTTTTTACATCATAATTCGCGCATCCATTCCTTACATTTCGTTGTGATATTAGATTTTAAAGGATCGAATCTGATACAAGACACCCTGTATATATATATATATATATATATATATATATATATATATATATATATATATATATATAACTACAACGAAATCGGTTCGGATTCGCTGTTATTAATCGTCAATGGTACGGACTATCGAAGATGCGGATTTTAAGCGAGCCGGAGAGAATACACGTGCGCTGCTGCCATGCACGTGGTAACTTTGAAGGGATCGAAATGGAAATTTATCGTACTCTTTCAGGAGCAGATAGGGAGTCTTGCGCTAATGCACTTTGCGTAATAGGCCGTATTTAATTCCAGTAGAAAATATCACGTTCTGATACTTCTTACGGTGTCGGTGATATACAAAATAATAACATTTCATTTTGATTGTGCAATTATTTTCTTTCTTTTTTTTTTTTGCTTTTTTCGCTTAAATTAGCTCATTCTAATAGCACCGATCAACCTGTTCATCAACGTGGATCAATTTAACATTATTATTCCTTAAATAAAATGTTCAAGAAAAGAAGAAGAAGAAGAAAGAAAAAAAGAAGAAGAAGAAGATATCGCACGATACTTACCGAATCGCGAGTTCCTTTTCTAGAGACGTGGGAATTGGTGCGCGGGTTGCTTAAATTGTTCGGTCGATTTTCTCACAGGATAGAACAATTCGATACGTCGGTGGAAGAAAAATCTGCGAGGACAAACGAAAGCCAGTTGTAATTTGTGCGGATTTTGCCAGCCATTACGATACCATATCATTTATCGTCCGTGGTGGAATCCTATAACAACGGTTTCGATCTTGCGAATGAGAGAAGCCTTAGGACTCCCGACAATGAGAGTTATCCCGTGGTACGAATGTATCGTTGTACCTTAGAATGTGGCACAAGGATGAACCGGCCAGTGAAGCGATAATCCCTCTCGTTTCTATATAGCAAGATTGATCTACGTGGAAGATTTTATAAGTTGTAACGCAAATACCTTAAATAGAGACTTGTTGGAAAATTGCAATCTATTTTTCTTTTTTTTTTTTTTTTTTTTCTTTTTTCTTTTTATATATCGTCGCTTGTATCAATCCTTTTCTTCTTTTACTTACAGAATGATTACAAGAGAGGAACGCGAAAAAGGGGGAGGTAGTGGTTCCCCTGTGGATTCACGCGATTTGTTTAATGTCTATCTTACAAGCCACGTATTATTATTTTAATTGCTCCCACGACTTGTTTCCCCCGGGTGTTGCGTCACGCGTGAACACATTTCACTTTTTAACTTGTACTTTCATTCTTCATTAGCCGAATCTTCGTCAACGTTAATAAACGTTTCCTTTTACCATTTTCGGTTGATACTCGGAGATTGTAGTTATCCTAGAGGTAACCTAACACGGTTAATAATTATTTGTAATAATATACTTTGTTTCCTTTTGTACTTTTCGTACATTCCTTCAAATTGTTTTTGAAAGTCTTACGAACAACACGAAATTTCCATAGATACTTCGTAATTTTACTTTCACCGATGCGTTATCTATTCCAGCCATCTCCGAAGTATCTTTCTGACGTATATAACTCTTATATGCGTTGCTGCCCGACGACGATGTAGTCTTCTCCGTGAGAGTTTTATGAATCTTCTTAGACCTTATTCATGATAATGCATTATTTGTTAAATAATATACTTTATCAATCGGGCTCTCTCTCTCTCTCTCTCTCTCTCTCTCTATATATATATATATATATATATATATTGTGTATAAATCTTGCATTAACAAATTGTATTAGTAATTAGAGAAATGAATGCTGGAAGAATTTATTGAATAACATGTATTGTTTAGGTACCTTTGTATACTATGTATTCTCGTAACAAATAGAATCTCTTCTATTCAGATCTCTACGATCGCGTAACACGTGCAATATGCATCCGAACGCTTTTCAATCTTGAACGCTGAAGTGTCTTTCGTTGTATACGATAGAACAAGGAAATCTTCCACCCTTTACGCAACAGGAAATGCTTCTCGCGTCTTTGAGAAAATAAGAAACCTACCACATACGATATACAAAGAAATAGAAAGTATTAATAGAAAGTTTTAAAAATGTCCTACAAATTTCTTAGAGCAATTCGTAATCGTTTGTTTCGAGTTAATCTTTTTTTTTTTTATTTTTTTTTTTTTTTTTCATTTTCGCTGACATACATTAAATGCGACACACGACACATATTCGTCATGGTCTGTCGAGATTCGATACGTTTCTAAATAATTCATATATTATAAGTTCTTCTGTTCGTATTTCGCTGCTTCCATTTATAAAACATTATAATGATTTTTCTAAAATTGAAAATTTCATCCGATTAAAATTAGGAATATTGATATATATTAAATACAATAGTTACGATGAACTTATTAATTTTTAAAATGATTTACATTTATCTGTTTGGTCGGTAAAAGAATGAGTTACTTTTGCCGACTATTTTTAGTCCGGTTGGTAAGTCAGAGGACTATCTCGTAGCCGGTCGATAAAAATGGTAAACTTTATGTGCTCGAAAGGATGCAAATGTGCAACCCACAGGGGTTAATAAATCAAGGATTTTTTTTTTCAATTTTTAGTGCTACATTTGATAATGGATATATTCTTTAGCAAACTTGCGTCTATTGTAATTCCGTAAATAACATATCATTGATGAAGTCATTACATATATTCATTATATTTAACAAACAAAATTATTTGTTGGTAATAGCGTATAACATTTAGGAGAGTACTCGTAAGATAAAACAGAGCAGTTCTTAAAACACAAGAACATTAAATTTAATTTGAGATTTAGAAAATTTTTTTTTTCTACACATTTTTAAACAATATATATCAAATACAGTAAACTGTATTATATATAAAATATATGAAATTATACATGTCTTCGTAAGCGAGAGTTAATATTTTATATTCTGAAAGCTTCTTGTGGTACATCATTACTTTCCAAATCCTTCATAAAATTTTCAATACTTTTTCGTATATCCCAGTTTGTCTCATTCAAATACATTTCACACCGTTCTATGGTTAACATAGTTATTTCTTCAAATTTCGTAATTAAATCAATTTTCTCTGATGAGCTAAAACATTCTGGTATAAATTCCTCACTGGATTCTCTAATATCTATATTGGTTAAAGTAACGTTATCCGGAGCATCGCTAATGTTATACTGATCATTTGTAATAATATACTCATTGTCAGGCCTAACCGATAAAATGAAAGTTCTATTAAATGACAGAACTTGACGATCGTTATCCATATTTATAAACATACCAGAAACAGATATAATTACACATTCATTGTTATTATATATCAGATCATATTGAAATGAATTTTTATCATGATAAGTCTTTGGTAATGTGTTTAGAGCATTTAATACATTTTCTTCTCCATAATATAAATATTTATCCCTTTTATCAGGATCTGTTATTTTTAAAATATTTCTACTCTCAGTAAATAGCATTAATTTTTTCTTTTGAGCGATAGAAAATGGAATACTGCAAGTGATAGAATAAAATGCATCCTTATCATAAAGCCCTCTCAAAATCATTCTATCATCTTGATCGTATAAAGTGAAAAAATGATCAGCAAATTGATATACAAGTTCCTGTTTTGTCTTATCCTTGAAGTAATCATCATAAATTAATGGCATATTAGGAAAAGATATAGATACACCATCTAATTGAATTATATGTGGGTAATGAAACTTCACCGAGTTTATATATTGTTTTGCACTAGAATAATTTTCGCACAACGGATTACCATCCAACCAAAGTTTCATAATTGTTAACTTCTTTAAAGAGCTAATATCTTTCAGATTCATTAAATCATTGTACCTTAAATCTATATATTTTAAAGAGATTAAATCTAATGAATCCATTACATCCAATGTATCTATTTCGTTATGCTTTAAATTCAAATGTTCGAACGTTTCCAATTCTTCCTTTGCAATATTTAATACTAGTTTCAAGTTTGTCATATGAAACAAAGGACAATAAATATTGTTCAACAAATTTGAATCCTTATGAAATGCTTCCAAATCTAATGATTTTGTATTAGAATTATACCTTTTTCTTATAGTAGGTAGAAGAAGTGATTTAATATTAACATTTAAATCCTCAACCTGGGCAAAGCCCAAGACTATTGTCAAAATCAGAGGATCGCCATTTGAATCTTTAATAATTAAATTAGATTCGCATAGTTTCTCTATAGCAGGCGTACAATTTTTGGCAATAAAATATGAGTCTTCGTCACGCTCTTGATATTTTACTGGTAACAAATATACGGGGTTTAAAAATTTCATTATAACATCTAATACTTCTTCCTCCTCATATTGAGCACCTTTAAAAATTTTAAATTCGTGCCAAATATTTGAATTTTCCATTAGCTGCCGTTCTTGAAACATGGGATTTTGACCCAAATTCAATTTCACAGCCACAGAAGAATCTAGAGTACAAGTATGTAAACATCCCGAATTTTCTTGCATATTGCTCGATTTTATATCAAATCGATAGTATATAATATCAATAGCAATATTCTTGCTTAATCGGTAGCTTTATATAAAACTATTGTGGTCCTGTTTACAAATTCTTTTTTTTTTCTCGATAAAATACCTGTGAAAAAATATTTTCTTATTTACTGTATACGAAGTTTTCTAACCTATGTGAATTCCATAATATAAAGATATATTTACCAATAACATCCTAATTCAATTCATAATTCTAATTATCCTTTTTCGTAACTGTTGTTTTTATAATAATTTATAATTCATTATCGTCAGATATGCTTTTCGGATATAATTAATTAATAAGACCATCCCGTAGCGATACAATCAGTATAATAAAGTCATATCGGAATGCATTTGTTAGTACTTACAATGTAATATTAAAGTAGAAAATATTGACATAAATGTAATCGATAATAACGATTAGTTGAATGTTCCACCAATAATGTTATTTGAATATGTTTGTAAAATATGGAACAAAGAAAGGAATGGAAGTACTTCTTCGTACTATAACTACGATCCAATCGGATCTCGTATTATTCGATTAATTTCGACCGACCAATCACGATCGCCTACTGAAGGAAGTAGCAACGTAATTTCGATTTATTGCGATTATCGAAATCTCGAAATGGGAAGATCAGTTCCGCCGGTTCGTGAAATAGTCCAGATTCGAAATTATATCGTCGCGTAAAAGTTTGAACAAATGAAGAATATTAATATTATTTCGGGTAGTAAAATAATCTCATTAAAAGTTACGTCGTCATTTTTCTTCATTGTTAGAGTGGAAAACTAATTACTACCATTACTAATACATGAAATTAATGTAAGTCCAGTTACGTCGCTTTCGTTGGGGGACTTACGAGCAACGATTTTTGTGTGTTTTCTTCCGTATTTGATTTCATGATTATCATTGTCATCGCCTTGTTATCATCGAAATAAAAAAAAAGATTTCTCCCGTGTATCTACAACGACCCATAGTTCGACTTTACTTCGAGTACCACCGTAACCATTTACCTGAGTACAATTTGCGATAGGTGTAAGTAACTTATTTCTTTTAATATTATTTTGAACATAGATATGATAGTTTCATATCTTTGGATAGTCCGTTGATCGTTTCGCGTTGTATGTACGTACATATATGTATACATATATATATATATATATATATATATATATGTATGCTATATATACATATACACTCAACGTGCTGCAATATGACGATACGAAGCGCATTATAGCAATTCAATAATAAATTGTAGAACGTTCGGTCCGTTGCATTATGCGCGGGTAATCACAGTAATAAGCAGTTCTAAAAGTAACGTAAGTACGTTGTAGGTAGTAACGAATAAGCCGTAATCTCGGATGATGCTGCTCTCTTGCCTTCTCGACGCATCGATTCAACAACGTTCGATGCTAGAACGAAGGGAAGAAAGAGAGAGAGAGAGAGAGAGAGAGAGAGAGAGAGAGAGAGAGAGAGAGAGAGAGAGAGAGAGAGAGAGAGACAAAATATGGTGAAAGATCCATGGGCGTCGTACGTAAACGCGATTATTCTCGATCGATTTATAACTTTATACGTTTTCTTCGATCCTTTAACAATGGCGCAGATCTCTACCTTATCCGAGTGTTCTCTCATATATATAATTGTATATATATAAATTATACATAAGGGACACATTATCGATTATCCAAATCTCTATGGAATTAATTAACTGCGCCATCTGTGGTTCCTCATCGAAAAGTAAAGTTCATCGTATGATAAGTTATCATACGATAAGGTCGATAAAAATTCTTGTTGGTAAAAAGTATTTCGCAATAAGTATATTACCTATATATATAATAATATATATACATACATATATATATATATATATATATATATATACACGAACACGCATTATATATGTATATATATATATGTATTTATATATATGTTATACCACGTACAAACGTCGTTCGCAATCCTGGCCTCTGGGGGCACACACAGACTCTTATAAAGTAAATATAGTATATACGCCTATGCCATGGGTATATAGGGAGTACCTTGTACGTACCCGTTAAGCCAACATCTAATTCGATAACTGGCGAAAATAATAACGTAGCGATCCGCGTTGCCGTTCTAAGAGCAGAAGAAGAGAGAGCGTCTTGTTTCTCTCAGGCATCCCTTTTTTCCTTGTACCGGGTGTTCGCTAGAAATCTTTTCGAACAACGAGAGAAATTCCGCAACGAGATCCTTTCACAATTTTCATCGTCGTTCTTTATGTATCGTCGAAATCGTTTTACATCGTTTATTTACGATGGTTCGAATAAAAAAAAAAGAAAATGAGCGTCGGGGAAGGAGAGAGGTTGACGAAGCGATAGAAAGAGAGAGGGGGGGAGGGTGGTAAAAAACGTCGGGGAGGTTCGAATGACAAAAATTTTTCGGACGCGATGATGGGTTGGAGGAAGAGGCGGAGGAAAAAAAGGGAAAATAAATAAATAAATAAAAGAAAGGAAAAAGAAGGTAAAAAAATGGGAAGGGAATCTCGAGGTAAAAGAAACGGTAGCGATTTATAACGATGCGTCCACGGCTACCTCGGTAGTCGATGACACTTATTAAAAGTTTCAAAGGTAGCTGGGAGCGGTGGCATCGATCTTCTTCGTCGTTGCTGTCTCGTCCCTCTTCTTCCTCTTCTTCTTCTTCTACATTTCCTCTTTCTCTTCATCCTCATATTCTTCTTCTTCTTCTTCTTCTTCTTCTTCTTCATCATCATCATCATCTTCATCTTTTTCTTCCTCTTCTTCTTTCTCCTTCCGCATCGTCTTCCTCGTGCAACCAAGCAACCAACCAACCGAGCAACCGAGCAAGCAAGGAAGCAAGCAACGTTCAAGCCTTGTTGCACGTCGACGAGAAATACCGAACAGTTTAATAAGCACAAGCGCTCGACGCGAATACCGCGATACAAGATACGAACTCTGCGTACGTACCATCATCCATCACGGTCTCGACTTTTCGGTGGCTACTTTAAAAGAACTCGATTCGGGGTGGGTGGAGGGGTTGGGTGGGGATTACCACGGATCCCCGTTCTTCGTTGATCATAAAAGGAAGGTGAGAAGTGAACGAGAGGACGGATCTCGATCGAGATATTATTCGTTGCTCGATCGACTATTGGATCGTCTTTCGAATGTAATATATGCGCGTTACACAATATACCCATAATACACTTTCTACCGTAACATCGTTATATATATATATATATATATATATATATATATATATATATATATACATATATATATATATATATATACATACATACATATATATACACAATTTAAAACTTATAATATAGACCAACGTAAGATAGCCAGATTCCCCGTTACATTTACCCGAACGTACTCCGATAGGAATTTAGAAGCGTACTCATATTTTATCTCGATCGTTCGCGAACTTCAACCCACCCAATTCCCAACTCCGCGTTTCACCACCGTACTTACTTCCCTGCTACCTATTTTATTACGCCGCGGCGATGGCACCTCCGCGTCCCTCCTCCTCCTCCTCCTCCTCCTCCTTCTCCTCCTCCTCCCTCCCGGTCCGCTCAATGCATTAAATTCATCGTTCGTATTTCTCGCGCGTAATGTGTTCGCGACGATAATAAAGCTCGGAGGCGCGCTCAAGCTCGTATCCCGGTGGTCGCGTGCAAAAAATACGTTAATTCCGCGTGGCTTGCATGACCGTGCAAATAAATAAAACGGCAAACACATCGGGGCCGTGGCACCGTATTTTATATTTTATCCGGTTCGAATGATTGATTGCGCTCCGGTGTTGCTGCTACCGCCACAGAGTCCGCGAGCGAACGTACGAACGTACGTACGTACGTACGTACGAACGAACGAACGAACGAACGAACGATGATAGCATCTCTCGCGAAATGCCTTGCCACGGCCGCCATACCTACGGACTGTACTTGTCGTTTCACGCATTGTTTATTATTGTCCGATGCTTTTATCACGATCGACGTTATGTTGCCAGCCGGTATGGACTGCCTCGAGCACCGCGCAACCCCCTTTTACATAGAGCCCGTGAAAGGAGGACAAGGGGTGGACGAGAAGAGCCTCTAGGTCGCGTGTTTCATCCAACATTTTTTTTTCTTCTCTCTCTCTCACTCTCTCTCTCTTTCTCTCTGTTTCTTCTTCTTCTTCTTCTTTTGTACATTTGTTAAAACACCGTCGAGATCGATATATTCGAAAATAAAATTGATTTCTCCCGACGTATGATAATAAGTTCAAGACGGAGAGGGGTTCGGAGGAAGGGGAAAGAGATTCGTCCGTGGGATGAATAATTATTATCGTTACGCGAGAGTGATTACGATAATTATAACGAATATTATCTTTTCTGTCGATCGATATTATCCATCGGTATTATAAATTTTACGATGTACAAAGAAATGAAGGAAAAAAGATAAAAAAAAAAAAAAAAATAAATAAAAAAAAAATAAAAAAAATCACGCTTTTAATCTCGTACGGGAGCGTCGAAGAGGAGGAGGAAGAGGAGGAAGAGGAAGAGGAAGAAAAAGAAGAAGAAGAAGAAGAAGAAGAAGAAGAGTAAAAAAGGAAAAGGTTCTATGTATCCACCTATAATTCGTAAATATTTTTGGCATGGGTCTTGCGAAAAAAAAAGGAAAAAAAAAAAAAAGAAGAAAAAAAAACAATTCGTTTCCTTCCTTTTTTACGAAATACACCGATAAAATAATATTATATATACGAAAGTAAAAGCGGAATAAGGGAGGCCCGGAGTGTGTGCGCGCACGCTCGCTCGCGTTCCGCGTTTGTTGTACCACGAGGAAGATCGTAATTACAGAAGCGAGACTGAAAACGCGCGCCTTCCTCCTTCGGAGCCTGCGAGGCACGATCTTCGATAAGTATAGTTGTTTCAGGATCGCGTCGATGCCTCTCTTTTACTCCCGCTATCTCGCATTATTGGTACAGGTCATGTGAAAAATTTATTGGCTCGAGCCGGATGCGTACTCCATCGTCTTCTCTTCCTCTTCATCATCTTCTTCTTCTTCTTCCTCGACGTTCCTGCAGGCAACTACTGTCATTTTTATATTTATCAACATACTTAGAAAAATATCTATACTCCGTAATACATAGCTTGCTTGTGTGATCCTTCGATAGATCGAGATAACCCCCGTACGATGACTAATTAAAAAAAATTGTTGCACTAAAAAGAACACAAAAAAAAAAAATTAGACCCCCATCGTATATAATGATTTAATATATGTATATTATATATTATATATTTTATTATATTTCACGAGTACATTTTTTGATATCAATATGTATGTTTCAAATAAACGCGCTCAAACTGTTTTATCAACGTCGCGGTCGGTAAAAATTGAGTAGGAGTTTTTAATTCCTTCCGCTAGATGGTATTGGTAGTAAAGTTTTTACCGCCTCGAGAAAAGAAAATAAAAAGAGAGAGAGAGAAAAAGAGAGAGAGAGAGAGAGAGAGAGAGAGAGAGAGAGAGAGAGAGAGAGAGAGAGAGAGAACAAAAAATGAAAAAGAAAAGAGAAGAAAAAATAATTTTTCTAAATCGATCGATCTCGAGCACTCGAGCAATCCTCCTCCTCCTCCTCCTCCTCCAAGTTAACCCTGCGAATCCTATTTCAAAAAAGAAAAGGAGAAAGAAAAAAGTAAGAAAAGAAAAGAAAAATAAACGAAGGTATTTATTCCGATAAATTATCATATTGTTACGATAGAAACGACATCGTCGATAACGTTGAAAATAGGATAGGGGAAGGTTTCGATTTGATCGATCTCGATCTTGTTGTAACGATTCATAATATAAACGAATAACACCGAAGTTGGTTGGATTCGGATAGCGAGACGAAAGGGTTACATTGACGCAAAGTAGTAAGCCCCGGGCAGATTCTAGTTGAGGTACAGATTTATTAGCGATAGAGCGTTTCGATAGCCGCTCGTGCATCACCACGCCCATTCCGCGTGGCCGAGGTACGGAGAGAACGAAAGAAAGGCCGTAAGAAGGGACTGTAGAGAAGAGAAGAGAAGAGAAGAGAAGAGGAGGAGGATGAGGTGGTGGAAGCAGAAGAGGAGAAGAAGGAGGAGGAGGAGGAGGAGGAGGAGGAGGGTTGAGCCCTCCTTGGCCTCGATGCGCTCGCAACGATGCGGAACGCTACGGCTGGCTGCTGCGCCGGCCCAAAGAAACGCGATGCATGGGCCTACCGTCGATATAGCGCCGATACTTTTATTCTTCTTCTTATTCTTATTTTTTATTCTTATCCTTATTCTTATTCCTTTTTATTCTTCCTATTTTTTTTTTTATTTCTTTTTACCTTTATCCTCGTGCCTCGCTCGATCGAGCAGCCGACGGCGGCGGCGGAGGAACCTTCGACGCGATTTCTCGCCCTCTACGCCCGAGGTGCACCGTGTGCTCTTACGAAGCTCCAACTAAGCTTCGATCATTTCTCTCGGAGATCGTGAGAATGAGGAAGATGTAATTGTTCCCTGTCTTGTTTTTTCTTTTTTCTTTTTTTTTTTTAATATATATATATATATATTCATATTCAATTTTTTCATCATAGAGAATTTATCCCGTACTTAACTATATTATTGCGACTGATATATACGTACATATATATATATACACACATACACACATACTTTTAAATATATATACATACGTCTTTAATTATAGTGTAAATGATGTTTTCAAAGATATCAAAGCAAAGATAATCACTTTTGAAACATGACCATTGCATTGGTACGACCGATTAGTTCTTTAATAAATAAAAATAAAGGTAGACAATTAGAAATGAAACGATTTATTTGCAAGGAACAACTTTCTCTCTCTCTCTCTCTCTCTCTCTCTCTTTGCAGTCAGATTCGTTATTTCAGTTGGGGGGCGGATCGAAATTTCTAAAGAGAAGAAATAAGAAGAGAGCCGAGAAAGCGATCGGACGATTTAAAGAAGGTACTCTCTTCTTGGTTACATCGCGATAGACGCCCTCGACGATCGTTATATCTCACCGTGGCGATAATTAGCGATCGTAGTGGATGTAATCGATCGTTTAGTGCCAACAGACGCGAGAGATACATCCTGGAAAATCGGAGATCGGTTACTATACACATACATACATACATACATACTTACATACATACATATATATATATATATATATATATATATATATATATATATATATATAAAACAGAGAGCAGCGCAAAAGAGATAAAGAAGCATCGAACGGTGAATCTCTATCGGAAAGAAGCTTGCTTACGCCTCGGATTTATGGCTTTGATTACCAGTCCATATATATACTCGTCTTCGTGATTTTGTATGGGTGAGTCGTGATCTTCCACGCCTCCCCCTCTCCTTCTCTCTCTCTCTCTCTCTTTCTCTTTCTCTCTCTCGCACTCTTTCTTTTTCTCTCTTTTACTCACTCACTCACTCGCTCGCTCTCTCGCTCGCTCGCTCACTCTGTTTAACTCTCCTTCCGCTTCAACCCCATCCTCTATATAAAGTTATCGCATTCTCGTTCCGTAAGTGTCCATTGTCTTTCGGTACTTGGTATTACACTCCTACTCGATTTATCGACCGATGTAATTTCACTTTTACAATTGTCCCCGATCAAATTTTCGACGTCGTATAAATCCATCGGTATATCGTGAAAAAATTATTTTTGGATTCGAGTCTCTTCTATCTCCGATAGGACATGTGTTTCTTTCTTTCTTTTCTTTTCTTTCTTTTTTTTTCTTTTTTTTTTTTTTTTTTTTTTTTTCAACGCAGACACGCGTCACGTCTCGAACGGTATATAGATCTTCCCTTTCGACGGCTCGTTCGATCGTACTGTCTCGTTCGATCAGGACAAAGTATCGCATGGAATATCTTAAAACAATGATACCAATGATATAGCGAGGAATTTTAATTGATTCTAATTTATCTACGAATAACGTTGAAATATATTCGATTGCGTTGGCCATTTGCATATCTACGAATGGAATAAATTTGCGCTGCACTTTGAGTGGCGTAGATCTGACTTCCCTCAAAAAAAAAAAAAAAAAAAAAAAAAAAGAAAAAGAAAGAAAGAAAAAGAAAAAGAAAAAGAAAAATAAAAAATGGACCAAAAAGTGTTCGATAGGATTAAGACAAACATTCTGTCGAATATGTTGTTGTTGTACGATATAACGCGATATCGCGCGACATATTTTTCAATTAATCCTAATTTATTTCTAAACGCTTATTGGAATCTTTTCCATCGCGCATAACCGCCATTTGCATATTCGCGAATGGATAAATTCGTTCAACATTTTTTCGAGATCGCGTGGATATCCGCAATGAATTTAAATTATCTCGAAATATCTATATACATATACATGCATATATATATATATATATATATATATATATATATTAAAATCTTTTCGATCGAACGCGTGTAGCTCTTATAGAAAATCTATACGCGAGACGATAAATCGAAAAGAGAGAATGAAAGAAAATATCGTCTCGACGAAAGCTCGTAGATGTTTTGATTTTTCATTTTTATTTCTTTTCTTTTTTTTTTCGCTTTCGATATAAATGAAGGAGAGAGAAAGAGAGAAAGAGAGAGAGAGAGAGAAATGGAGTATCATGAGATACCGGATGATCCACGTTGATCTTTCGATCGTGGAACGGCAGTTAGGAAGCACGTTTAACGCGCGCCGAGGACGCCCCACGTCGAGCGGTGAGAAGATGAGAAACGTCGCGGGAGGTCCTGTCCTTAAGGAAAAGGGCCAACGATTGATGGACATCCTCGGCTACACGAGCCTGATTATTCGGTGCTCGCGTCTCTCCTTTTCCTTCTCTCCTCTTCTCTCTTCTCTCTTCTTATTCTTATTCTACTCCTTGTACTTCTTTTTTCTCCTCTTTTTCCTCCTCCTCCATCTTTTTCTTCCATCTTCTTCCTTCTTCTTTTTCCTTCTCCTTCTCGTACACGGGAACGCAATGCGAACGGTGCACGCAACGTGTATACGCACTTTGGTAATCACCGGTCGTTAGCGCCTCATTCACACTTCGACTATCGATATATCGTCTCGATGATCGCTCGAGAAGGACGAATAAAAGAGTTGCGACATCCCAATGGAAGGAAGGTCTCACGTTTCTTTAACACCTATAATATATGTACGTATGTATGCATGCACGTATTTATTTACGTACGTACGTACCCTATATGTTCACCTATTACCAACTATATATATATATATATATATATATATACATATATTTACGTATATATGTGTGTGTGTGTGTGTGTGCAGAGTTTGCATTTGATTCGTAATTCATTTTGATTTTTTCCTTCTCTCTCTCTCTCTCTCTTTTTTTCTCTCTATTCCTTTTCTACTCAACCGTGAATGGTCTTGTTTAATGTCGTTATTGAATTTTCTATTTAGAATTTCTATATGCGCTTATATACGCGATGGTTGTTATATATCGGTTTTCTTCAATAACCAATGGCAAAAGCAAATTTAATGGCACCCATACACCATCGTACTTCTCGATTATTCAAATGTATTATTTTACGAGTTAACAATTACCATCGGATAGTTATACTCTCTTTCTCTCTCTCGTTTAGTTTTTATCCAATGGTTAAAATATCCCTCGTGACGACGTTTCATAAGCAAAGAATATGCGCTATCGTTTGTCATTACGCTTACGTACAAACTTCGAACGCACGCAAACACACGTATACGAGGCACAGACGTATTCTATCATACTTATATCGGACCTTCGTACTATTTACAATACATGAACGTTCGATCATTATTCTTCTCTTTTAGAAAGAGAGAGAGAGAGAGAGACACTTAAGTATCTCTCGACACGGTTACCGTTCCCACCTTACTGTGTAATACCTTAAGAAAATCATGAATAGGAAATTAACGAACGTGCAATAACGGACAGAAAGTTTGCAATCGAATAACGAAGTAGGAACAAACGCAATATAAATAATTTCGTTTTAATACGGGCCACGTATAGTAAATAATATGTTTAGAGGATAATAAAAAAATATGCGAGAAAGAGAGAGAGAGAGAGAGAGAGAGAGAGAGAGAGAGAGAGAGAGAGAGAGAGAGAGAGAGAGAGAGAGAGAGAGAGAGAGAGAGATAGGTAGAGGTAGAAAATATAAGGAAGGATGTAAACGTTAGGTACCCGTGAATAATCGGTCTCTCTTTCTTCCGCTAATGCGCGTTTCATGCAAATGCACGTCGTGGGCCTTCGTGCGAGCGAGATAAGAGAGGCGCGCGCGCGCGAGAGACGTTAAAAGGTCCGGCCTTCTCAACACCTCATCTTTTCTGGTAAGCCTTGATGATCTTCGAAACTGGTTGGCTCATTAATATGTGAAGGGTGGTGCCACCTACTGGGCGGAGCAGCAGGTCATTGAAACAATGGTGTTATGACTAGATATCGTCAGGATCGTATGTATGTGTATCTCGCTTTCTCCCTTAGAGCCGATTGATTCCACCCGATGATCGATCGATCCGTCTCTCTCCCTCTCTATTTTATATTTTTTGTTTTCTTTCTTTCTTCGGTAACTAGCCCGTGGCTTTAACATCAAAGCTTAAAACCCCATTGAGATTTCTCCTTTTCTTCTTTCCCTATCTCACTCTCTCTCTCTCACTCTTTTTTGCAACATAGCTTGTTATAATCGTTTGAATCATCGGTGATACCTCGGTCTTCATCGAGATTATTTATTAGAAAATATCTTAGATTACGATCCAAGTATGAAAACGTTCGCCGAGTGATACACTTCGTTTTCTCATGTCGAAGTTAAGTATAAGGACATTATGGGACTACGAAAAAATAAAAAAAATTATCGGAGTACAAACGAGTTGTATATCGATAATTTTATATTACTACAAAAAGAAAGGCAAAGAAAAATAGAAAAAAAAAAAAATAAAAATAGAAGAGAGAATTACGACAACGACGACGACGACGACGACGACGACGACGACGGATTGAACGTACGCAAAAACACAGGTAAAGGCAACACCGTTCTAACTGGATCCCGTGGTCCTCCTAGTTCTCATCCTCATCCTCGTCCTCGTCCTCATCCTCGTCCTCGTCCTCATCCTCATACTCCTTCTTTAGGAAGGGTAGAGTGCCAGTCATATATTAAAGGACCGTTGGGGACACCTAACAAGCTGGCAGGACACGTTTCCCAGAATCAGGCGGACCTGGGATGCTGCGACCTACCCTCTACGCGAGACTCCCTTCTCTTCCTCCTCCCTCCTCCTCTCTCTCTCTCTCTCTCTCTCTCTCTCTCTCTATCTCTCCTTTATTTTACCCATCGTTCGCACGTTATCCATCTTTTTTCCTCTACCTTGTTTCTTTTTTTCTACACTTTATTTTCTCTTCTTTTCTTTCCTTCTTTTTTTTTATTCCTCTCTCTCTCTCTCTCTCTCTCTCTCTCTCTCTCTCTCTCTCTCTCTCTATTCCACTGGCGACAAAAAGTTATGGTAAAGTTGAACGCGAGGAACGTTTGTAAGATGGAGAGAGAGAGAGAGAGAGAGAGAGACGATCATCGGAATAAATTATTTTCACTTTGTCTAACCTGGTGGGTGGGAGAGGTGGAGAGGAAATGGATACGTTTTCGAAGATAAACACGTTAGTCGATTTTCAATCGAATCATATTCGACGTCGAAGCGTAATAACACGTTCTGCGCGTTAATGCGTGCGATGACGTCGTACACGCATGGGATGTCATTGGCGATTGATCGGCTAACGACGATGATTAAATTGTTGAATGCAATTGTCGCGAATTGTGCGGTTGGGATGTGGTTATCGGTATCTGAAGATCGTTAAGTGCAGTTCTCAGTACAGATCCAGGTCTCAATAACGCCGTGCAACGTTTACATATTTTAACACGTGTCGTTGAACGAGAAATATATATATATATATATATATATATATATATATATGTATGTATGTATGTATGTATATATGTATGTATGTATGTAAGTACGTAACGTCCCTTGTCGCTTATCATTTAAAAAGTCAAAGGTTAAAAGGAAAAGGAGAATAGATAACGGTTCCCTTTATCCAGAAAAGTTTTTTTCTTTTTGCGATGGGAAAAAAGTCGGCTCGCGTTATAGAGAGGGAAACAATCCCCCTTCCTGTGTTGGCATTCGGCAGGCCAATAAATTAATCCAAGCGAGTTCGACCGAGGTATAAGCCTTCGCTTTCGGGTGCTTCCTAAAATACCCGAACGAGTTTACCAGAAATAAAAACAAGTCTTAATTAAATGAAACGGTCGTCGTCGTCGTCGTTGTCGTTGTCGTCGTTGTGGTTAACCGGACTTCGCCCTCGCTCTCCAACATCCTCCACAGTTCGATAGTTCCGCCATGTTGTTTTTTTTTTTTTTTTGTTTTATGTCGAATTTAGTGCGCTGCGTTCCGGCTCGAGTAAAAGAAGGAAAAAATGGAGGAGTAGGAGGAGGAGGAGGAGATCGTTTAGGAGCAAACGCGCACTCGTATACTATTATTCGATTACATAGAGAGAGAGAGAGAGAGAGAGAGAGAGAGAGAGAGAGAGCACCCTTCGACTCGTGCAACTTTATTATCACCGTACGACTAGATCGCGATTAATCTCTTAACGTTATTAACAATTTATTTTTCACCGTCTCTATAAATTGGCAGGGCAGAGACGGATAAAAATAAAAAGGGCAGATAAGATAGTATCGAGTTTGTTATAAATTCTATCGGTAAAGTTAATAACGCGCGCGTGTATATACGGTTTTAGGTTTATACCATCTAATTATACTTCGATCGATTTATTCTCTCACAACTGTATAGATATACGTACGTACAAGTACATTCGGATTTTATATTCGTCCACGTTATTAAAATATTATTCGCGCGGTATTTATTTTTATTCCTACAACATATTAGATTTACGATCAGATATCTTGGGGATATAATTTCATTCGCTCGATTCGAGAAAGAAAAAAATAAAGAAGAAAAAAAATTATATAAGCGTGGGAGACAATTGTTTTATATTCGATCGAAAGTAAGTTCCGCCTACGCTTCCGATTGGTCCTTCCTCCGTTGTTCAGAGGACTCGTCGAGGACTTCCCTTTTGCGGTCCCAGCTCAGGTAGCATGGTCGTAGTATCAGAAAACACATCGTGTCTTACACGAACTGCGCCCGATAACACTATTACCCGAAAGAATTCACGCGGTTCTCTTCCCTTTCACGATTAGAGTAGCTTTCCCAAAGTGGCCTGAGAGTGGTAGTAGCCCCTTCCCCTCTCCCACTCTATCGGAATTCTTTCGTTCGTCGTGCTTAATTAAGTCGACCGTTCCGAATCGATTTCTTATCCGCGTACATGTTTCTTGGGTCTTAAAAAGGCTAACAAAACAAAACAAAACAAAACAAAAAAAAAAAGAAGAAAAAAGAAATGCCTGGTAGTAACTCGAGATTACGATTTGTTCTCGGAATCGTGATAAATTTTTTCTGATAACTAATCTAATCCGATGATTTGATTTTGATTCGGGCATTAACGTCTTACCGAATCGTTATTATATTTTGGTTACGATCGGCGACATTGGAGAGTATCGAGATTTCTAATTTACATTTACGAAAAAGGAAAGAAAGAAAAAAAAAAAAAGGGAAAATCTACGAACTTGTTCACGGTATTAAAAAGCTTATGTTATGTACGTTGACGAAAGATTTTTCACGCATGACTCTTAATCGTCCCTGAATTAGAAGGTATCGGGATTAATGGAAGGAACGCGTTCGGTTCGCGCGAAGCGAATGATTTTTAAATGTTTCGTGAATGTCAAAAAGCAACTTGGGTAAATCATCGAGCCGTCGTTTAAATTCGATGGGTAACTTATGTGACAGTTCGATTAGATCGACGAGTTCACAATGGAATTTCGATTCGCCTCGCGTCGGGCCACAATTCCTCTGATCACGTCCTTCCTTCTATATAATACGAGTACATATATATATATATATATATATACATACACACACAGCTTACGTCCGCTAACAGGCATTGATGCGTTATTACGCGCCCTCTCAAATTATTTTCGGACCGATCGAAGAACGCGCGCTCTCTCTCGCTCGACGTTGGGAGATGGGATGATTGACGTTTTTCGTTGATTTGTTCGTTACGAAAATGTCCTTGCGAAAATTTAACCTACCCCGATGAATTAACGATCCATCGGACATACGCCTCTATACAATTTTTAAGTACAACCGTTCATTCGCATTCATTAAAATACGAGTTCGACTTATCTTTTCTTTTTTTTTCTTCGCAACTCGCACGATTACGAGTGAAAATTTCTGATCGGGTATATGACGCGATTGACAAAACGAGAAAAGAAAAGAAAAAAGAAACAGAAAAGAGAAAGAAGAAAAGAGCGTGAGAGAGAGAGAGAGAGAGAGAGAGAGAGAGAGAGAGAGAGAGAGAGAGATTTTGAACAATGGAGGATTAAGAATTCAGGATAAAAATTCTTACGATGACAGGTTAGGACCAGAAAGGTAGGAGGGGTAGGGAAAGGGTCAAGGGTAATGCATTCCGTGAGTTGACACTCGTAGCTGGTTCGAATGTTTCGGATTTTTTCTCTTCCCCTCTTCGTCTCGACCTTTTGTCCTCTCGATGCATCTTATACCTCTCATCCTCCACAACCAGCTGTATCCAACAACACGCGGCGTATTATAGGCCCATGGAACCAGGGAGAGAGAAAGAGAGAGAGAGAGAAAGACAGACACACAGAGAGAGAGAGAGAGAGAGAGAGAGAGAGAGACCTCTTCTTGCCTGTGTAGTACGGTTCGTGTTCTCGGTTCTTGGAATCGCTAATTAGTGTCCACCTTGTTTTATTTCCATGCCGCTCGTTCGGAGCCTTAAAATTGGTGTCCACGCTAGGAACGACAACACCGAATCCTTCATAGGGTAGAGGGCCCCGTCGGAGACTGATCCGAGACCCTTTTATGCCGACCAAGATTTTCTCTTACAATTTATTTCGATTTATACAATTATCGCTCGAAACGATTCGATATTCCACCTATCGTCGAAAGTCAATCGTTTCATAAACGTCGCTTTTTTTTCCGATAATCCTTCCCCTCCTTCTTTTTTTTTCTCTCTCTCTTTTTCATTATTCTACTCGCGACATTACTTCATCGATTTTCACGATTATTATTAATTATTATTATTATTATTCGGAAATTAATCATTTACATAGAATTCAATCGGCCGCAAAGAAAATATATTCAGATGATATACAAATGGAATTGATCGTAATTTTAAATATCTCAAGATCTTAGATCTGGTTCAATAATAACGTGATTAAATATACGAAACGAGTGCCAAAGGATCATTTTCATCGACGGGAGCGATCGTTTTTATCCTTAGAAACGTAATTACCTGGTATAATTATCCACGGAGGCGAGAGAAAGAGAGAGAGAGAGAGAGAGAGAAAGAGAGAGAGAGAGAGAGAGAGAGAGTTCAGGAAGCGTGCCGCGGCGAGACTTTATCGGACTTCTTCAACGAATTTCTCGAATGACTTACGTTTCTTTCGATCTTTCGCACCTCCTTCGGTAGTTCCTACCTCCTTTTCCTTCGTTTTGATCCACGCTGCTGATCCCCTCCCTCCTTCATCGCCTCCCCCTCGTCCTCCTCGCACTCCCTCTGGGTCCACGGTGTCCGGATGAAACGGGCTTGATTCTTGGAATCACTAATTAGTGTCCTTTTGCTTTCTTCTTTTCCAATCGGTGGACGAAGACGAAGAAGACGAAGAAGAAGAAGAAGAAGAAGGGTCCACGAACGGATGGATCCGATCGAGTAGATCGTTCACGACTCGTTCTCCGAGACTGACTGACGCCTTTAACGATATGTATCATCTTATGTTTACCAGAGCCTAATACCACAGAAACGCGCGATTCGTTACTTTCCATGACATTGAACGTCTCTCTCTCTCTCTAACGTTTACGATACTAACGAAAACACACTCTTTTTGTTTCCGTACTTTCGTTTTCGTACTTTCGTAGTTCAGTTTTCGTTTTTTTTTTTCCCGTTTGATCGAAGTCCATAGACAATAACTAAAGCCGAATAATAATTCCACGAAACGATTCGACGATATTACATAATAACATAACAACATTATAACAACATTAGTCGTACACACGTCGAATCAATAAACGCGTTCTTTCGTTCGTTCGTTCGTTCGATATTTTTCGACCAATCGGAGAACGAAAGTTAATTTATGTTCCATTTGTTTTTTTTTTTTTTTTTTTTAACGGTACGAAGACAATCATTTTTTGACGCAAGGTGAAAGTGGGTGAGGGGTAAGAGAGTGGAAAGAAAAGAAAACGAAACGTACGTATCCGTACGTAAGATCGAAAATGTTGGATCTAGCCATGAGAATGAGGAGCGTGTTATATATCGTTTTACCGACGATCCCGCGGACGTTTCCGTCACGTCCATCGTTGCACTCGCGATTTACGTCCAAAACGTCCCACGTGTTTAATAATTCGTTAATTTACTAAGCCGACGATCATTAAGATCGAAAACGAAATAACGCCAAGTAGATTTATACGCGTTTGGAATGTAACGAGTACAGAGAGAAAGAGAAAGAGAGATTCGTGCTGACCGGTTCCCACAATTTAAAAGTAGTACAATCCGTGGAAGTAACCATAAATATCTTTCCCATCGAGAGAAGGCAGAGAGCCCGGTCGATCGGTCGATCGGTCGATCGGTCGGTCGGTCGGTCGGTCGGACATCTCACGTTTTAAAGTTTCAGTAGCGAGGCAGTCGTTGCGGTGGTGGCGGAGGAGGGGGGCGGTGGGAGGGGATCGTCCTCTTCGTTCGCCTTTGAGAGTCTCGTTGGCGCGGTGATAGATAATGACAATTTCGCGTAAGGGTGGACGGAGAGTTGGTGGACAATAACAACAACAACAACAACAACAACGACGAGAGTGATCCTCTAACGAGACGAGAAGAGTCGGGGGTGGTACGGGCGAGCCGCGCGCGCGAGAGAGAGAGAGAGAGGGGGGGGGGGAGAGAAAGAAGGAAAAGAAGAAAGTTGGAAAAGGATTTCGCTGTGAGATCGGAGAGAGAACTACTTCTCCTTTTAAAAGGATCAAAGAAGGAAGGAAAGAGAGAGAGAGAGAGAGAGAGAGAGAGATGAAGGGTTCGCGGGGGTGGGGTGAAGAGAGCGTGTGCACGTCGAAGGCGGCAGGACGGAAGGACAATGCTGCTCCGCCGCCTCCGCCGCCTCCGCCGCCTCCGCTCCTCTCTCGCATCGCTCGCCGGCCCGCCAACAGGATAGCAGTTTTTTGCCCAATTGAATTGAATGTAAAACACGGCCTTACATCAATCTGAGCCGCGAGGCTGAGTGACCGGAGTGATTTAAGTATCGTCGAGTTCGCCGCGCCGGTCTTTAGGAGCTTTCGTACGTGCTCTCTCTCTCTCTCTCTCTCTATCTCTATCTCTCTTTCTGTCTCTTCTACCTTTTCTTTCTCTCTCTCTCTCTCCCTCTCTCTCGTAGGCTATATAGGGCTCACTCTGCCTGTAGTAAAGCCGAGAGTTACTCTGGAATCGACGCGAGGAACGCCGACCGTTTTAAGTCGCGTCCAAGACCCACGCGACCACCTTCGTGATTCTTTTTAAATCTTCCTCCTTTAAGAGTACCTTTTTTCTTCCACATTTCTTTTTCCCTTTTTCCTTTCCCTTTCCTTTTTCTTTTTCTCCTCTCTCTCTCTCTCTCTCTCTCTCTCTCTCTCTCTCTCTCTCTCTCTCTCTCCGAGCTAATTTCATCGCGATAAGAAACGGATTTTGAATCGGTAATGGGCTTGAAAATTTTATTCTAACGATCGACGATGGAATCTCATTTGACGTATCGAATGCGCGATTGATTAGGACTCCGCTCGACTCCTTTTTCTTCGTCTCTTATCTTTTCTTTTCTTATCTTTTCTTTTCTTTTCTTTTCTTTTCTTTTCTTTTCTTTTCTTTTCATTTCTTCAACCACCCCAGCCCTCTTCTTTTCTTTCTCCTTTTCGGACAAAATTGGAAAGAGAACGAACGTCCTGATTTTCAAAGTAGAAAGATTGGCGGATATACGTTTACCGAGAATTTATAGCAAGAAGAAAGGTGGGTATAGGGTTCTAACAAGGGACTCAAGAGTTTTCTACAACGGTTGAGAGAGAGAGAGAGAGAGAGAGAGAGAGAGAGAGAGAGAGAGAGAGAGAGAGAGAGGACACGTCTCTTCTCTCGCAAGTAGAAGACGGAAAGACGACACAAGTATCCCGGAGTATCTATCTAACTACTCTCTCTCTTTCTCTCTCTCTCTCTCTCTCTCTCGCCGACTGGTATGGTAGTTTACGCTTATAAGGTCAGATTACCTTAAAGTATGTAGAACGTTTTTCTACGGGGTTTGGAATGCAAGAGCGCCTCGATGTCGCGCGTCGTCCCTTTCTGAGAAAATCATGAATGTACCGCGCCGGGGGAACGGGGGAAGGGGAGCCCCCGGCCTCGTCGTCGTCGTCGTCGTCGTCGTCGTCGAAATTACAAATTATAATTCAAAAGATCGGGTGGAACGCCGTACGCGCGGCGGGGACCGGTGCAAGGGCTAAGAGCGATAGCGACGTTTGCTCGATCGATCGGACAAATTCGTCGAATACGTAATCGTTTGGAATTACGAAAAAAAATTCTCTCTCTCTCTCTCTTTCTCTCTCTCTCTCTATTAATCGTACTTACGTCCGCGATCTCCTTTCTCGTTCTCCTCAAAGGGTTTTTATTTTTTCTTTTTTTTTTTTTTTTTTGTATTGATTTTGAGCGACACGATGATATCGATCGGAAAGGGAGAACGATGATTCTCCGGTGATGGTGGTGGCGAACGATTCAATTGTAAATCACGAAAGATCTTCGGGAGTCCTCCCACCCCAACCTATTTCACCTCATTCCATCCCACTCCACCTCCCATGGCAAATGTGCCACGTAAAAGTGAATTTGGCCACCAAATTCTATTTCACAGGCGCCCACTTAATGGTATAATGTAACGTTCCAAGTGTGACAAACTCCACG